>QTSX02001638.1:0-139728 GCA_014839935.2 Entomophthora muscae
TTGTATGATATTAAGAATAGGAGTGGTAAAATAGAACATCACCACTTTTATTCACTAACACCAGTCAACCCAGGACTAGCTTCCCCTTGTAGCCCCCTTGAAATGCTCATTTTCTAATTAAAAAAATGCCCACATACCTAAAGCCTGAAATTTCTTGAGACATGAAAGTTAATAGTATAAAACCCCAGATATGTTAAGAATGGTGATATTTTCATTCTGATAATAAAGTTTAAATGAACCTTTGGTTCAAGTAAATTCTACTTTATTTAGTTCTAGTAATCTATCACCTTCACTCTAGTACAGAAGGCTCAAATGCCCCCGCCAATTCTATTGACAAACCCACAGCCCCCTTTCCTGCGTTATTCTGTCCAGTTAGGATACTCTTTAGGCCTGTACATTTTACTGAGTATCCCCTGAACCCTGCCTACTTTGAGTTTAACCTGAAGGATATACTTATTACCAACTTCTTAGCAAGAACCTGAACCCAAAAAACATTCAACCCCAAAGAAAAGTGGCACATAGTACATTCTAAACTATTCTGCAATAAATACACTTATATGCATGTCTACTGTATTCCAATGTTCCCTCCTCTGACTTTGCAGCCTGATGCCAAAAAACCTGTTATTATCACTGATATCACCTTCATCTATCTGGTTGAATTATTTTATATTGCTCTTACAGGCTTGGTGGACTCCATAGTACCCAACTCCAACTCTTAGTTCTTGCTTGGTTGAGCCTTATGTTGTAACTGTGCTGTTTTATCAAAGTTACAAGGGGAAAATATTTAGAGACTAGATAGCTATCTTCATTGAGATATTTTAGTTATATAGTGTGAGTGAGCCATGGATATTAGAAACTTGATTGTGATGATCAATTGGTTGGATGCTTAGAGGGGTGGCTTGATATAGACATTGAGTCAAGCACAGAATTAAGGTATTCATCCTTTGGGATCATCATTTGCTCATGTTGCTATTTCTGAAAATTTGAGTTGAATTCCTTATTTGGCTACAAGTCACTGAGAAGTCAAATTGCAGGTCACAAACCTGCTTAGTCAGAACCTTGTTGGCGGGTCAACTCTGCTGTTTTGATACTTATTGTCAGGGATCCAGTCTTGGGCAGCCGGCCTGTTGTTTTCAGGGGTAATTTGGGCTGGATTTTTGGCGGGTAAAGCTCACCACAAGAGAGGAGCTAACTTTAAAAGGTAGGAGAAGGACTTCCCCACTCAGGACCACTGGCTGGCAGCTGGGATTATGGTGTCAATCACCCCTGTGAGGATGATTTACACAACCCCAAATAGCTTGCCAGTGTGGTTGATTGGAAGGCTGGGTCAGGAAGCGGGCATAGGTCTTGGGATCACAGGCGGCTCCATGTGGAAGTCATAAGAAGAAAGGTAGTTGAAATCCCCTCTAAAAAATTTGGGTGTTGAGAATATCCACAGGCCTTGACGGTTGTATCTAACTGCAAATTGTATGCAGGCCAAAGGATCTAGTTCAAGTATTTTCTCCAGGGTGTAGTCCTTATATTCAGGCTTCAGAGGATAATCTGTAAAGTGGCTGGGCCAAAGGGAACACCTGGAGGACAGAAATCTGCAGGTGGAGAGGCAGGAGGGCCGGGAGATTGTGTACTGAACTGATAGATGGCAAATACAAAATAAGGCAGTAGCTTGGTAAGCCAAAATAACATAACCTTTATTCAAAAATGGCAATAAGGTTTGAGTGTGGAATCTATAGGCATATATAGCATCTTACCTCCAAACTTAGTATTATTCATAAGGGCTTCATCAAAATATTGAGAAAAATGCGGACGGGTGGCCAGGAGGCCTGGGTGCAGGAGCAGCAAAATGGCACCTTGGCTGGGTGTTCTCTCATTGGTTGGAATGTCCAAATTGGTCACTCAATTTTCTTGATTTTGGGCTGTGGTCATGGGGTTGGGCCTAAAACCTGTGTTTTACTTTGGCAATTGAATCTGATTAGTTACCCAAGAGGACTTCAAGTTCATGAAGTTCACAGAGGAACTTTCTCTGCCTCCATTAGGCGATTTGAGAAGCTCCTCCTCTGGCACCATCATAGTTGAACCTGCACTGGTATTCTGGCTTCAGGACTTAGCAGGGGCTTCAGCTTGTGGAGGCTCAGTCTCAGGAAAACGCGGGCGGGCGGGCCCTTAGTCCATGGGATCAGCAGCCCACAGGAATTCTGGGTCAGGGTTCAAATCCCACTCTTGGGCCTGGGTTTCCAGGAGGAAAGAATTATTAATCCTGACACTTATACTACATTATCAAGTTGTCTATAATCCTATGATGGGCCCTAATTTCTGGCCCAGAGGTCCCTCCACCTGTGTCACATAATGCTCCCATCAAAAAATAGTATCCTGAAAGCATATATCAGATCAAGCTTGCTTTTATAAAATCTTGGATGCTTTCAGAAATATTTGCATATTTCAGAGAAATGATGGCATTTTGTGCTTTCAGGGCTCATCTTTTTATGGAATAAATACCAGAAAAGCTGTATAGGTCAGCTATTTTTGAGTTAGGCCTGTTAAAAATTTGTTCTTCATGATTCTTGCAGCAACCAAAGCTCCATGCATTCATAAATTGATAGGTCTATTATTATAAATGTCCCATGAAGCTCTAGTTAGAGCCAAACCTGGACATGGAGTATTTTAAGCTCACACTCTATAATAGCCATCATGAAAAGATGTGCTCTATCACCAAAATTCAATGTGTGGGAACCAGTTGGTGTCCTATCAGGAGAGAGACCATAAATGAAATGAGCCTGTAAGGTTGTAGCAATAGTAGACTTTGAAAATCTCACTGTGGCTGCTATGCTCCCAAGAGACACAGTCATTATTTGCTTTTAAACCATTTTTTGCACAGTTTTATTTTTGGGAGGGGAGTTATATGCTTTTTTCTGCATCTTGTAGAATAATTAAATGCCTGAAACATGTGTTTATTTTTGAAGCTATAAGATGCCTGAGCATGGTGAACAAACAAGATCATGCTGGATATAGCGGGGAAGATCATACTTTAGGGTAGTGTTTTTAGTGGAGTCAGAGGGTTGAGAGTTGCCATTTGCTGGGGCTATCACATTGGCAGACCTGATGTACTTGTGGATGATTTCACTGAATCTGGGGGACAGTTTACTATTCTGATTGTTGATTAATGAAGAGATATTAAATTTTATCTGAAAATTAAACTCAATAAGAGCAATATATATTCTAGTAAAATTTATTTTTTATATATTTAAATTTGATAGATATTATGCATCTGATTTTGGTTGTTACAAAACAGTAAAGTTCTGAGGGCTTCTTCTAGCTCTGAACAGGGATATATTCCCCAGAGCCACAAAAAAGATGGGCTGAGTGCAGGCACAATCTCTTTGCAATCTGAAGGAGCTTTCCCACACTGTGAATGAGCGTTTTGTGCTAGCCTCTATGGCCAAAACTCCCCCCTTTCCTGGAGTCACCTCCCACTACAGAGGAGAAATTAATCCAGTTGGATTGTTTGATCTCCTGGTGCTGTCCTGCCTTAAAACAATTGGCAGGACAACAGAAAAACTTGGCCCTCATTTTACTGGGGTTGCCTGACTTGCAGCCCAGGAAATTTGGGGTTAAAATCCCACACATAGTGAATCCTGGTTGAACAATTCCTTCAGCCCAGGAGTCCCTTGGCCCAAAGGAAATGGCTCTAGGGACATTCCAGCTGTGACGTCAAAGGCAAGCATTAATAGTAATGTTGTTCCTGAGTCCTCATAATGTACCTAGCCAACCAGGCTGCCGTCTCCTGCATCTGGGCTTGTTGCCCCTATCTTTTTGGGCCCAGGTCATGGGTAGATTAGACTGATGCTTCTAACTGGTCCCCTCTTGATGCTCCCAAAACCCCCTCCTATAACGCCCTGGTACCATTACTCCTCCCATGTATATAATGGAAGCAAGAGCCATCAGGTCCATTGCTTACCAATCCTGAATATTGAATAAAACTTTTGATTTTCTTTTTCAAATTTACTTTGTATTTTGTGGTTTTAATTTAATAACATAAACTATCTCTTGACTTCTGCTGTTGTGCCCCTCTTCCCACTTTCCTTTGGTCCACCTGCCTGCTGTCTGCCTTTCTACGTTTTTTGTTGGATCTAATTCAAGAAGATTTGAATCCTGGTTGGAAACTCAGAAAATCCATCAGTTTTTGTGGTCTGCCTGTCCTGCTGCCTGTCTGTGTTTTTTGTTGAGATCTAATTTGAGAAGGTTTGAACTCAGTTTAAACCCTCAGAGCCCCTCAGTTCTTGCAGTCCATCTGGCCAGAGCTATTTGTTAAAAAATCCTTCTATAAAATCTTGTCTCCTTCCCTTAAGTCACTTATGGTGACCATTGTACCTGTCTTCCTGTTGCTATGGACCACAGCCCCAGGTATTTGGGATATACTTTCCTTGGCTGCTCAATACTCTGTACCCAATCCTGGCCTGCTCTCAAACCCTTTTTTCATCTGAACCAGGTTCCCATCATCCTCAGCACATTTGTCAAGTCAGCTTGAATAGGTCTCTATCCTGAGAACTTCTCACCTTTCCAGGAGCCAAGCATTGATTAATTCCCTTTCACATATCAGAATGACACTGAAATTATGTCAGTCTTAAACCATCTGCTCCCCTCCTTGCAGTGACCACTTCTATGGATCCAGAATCACATCCCAACCAGGAGTGTTCTTTGTGGTTGCTGTCTGGTGCCTTGGTTATGGGCTTAAACGCATATTTCCCTCCCTTGTCCCACCCTGCCTCTCCCTGGAGGTCTCTTAGAGTGGTCATCCCAGTCCTGCACTGGATGACATCTTGGTGGATGGTTCTGCCAGGATGGGAGCCAGACTTTGTTAGTCTAGCCCCCTCTCTTACAAAAATAGAGCTGTGTGATTTTTGAAAATGTTGATGATTCCAAAAAGTATTGGTGTTGATCCACACTAGATCTTTTGAATTCCTCTTTAGCATGGTCAAAGATTAGATTTATTTCAAATTCACTTCATTTAGATCTTTAAATAGGATTGTTGGACTCAAAAATCCTGCATTTTAGGCTTTTTTTATTTATTTCAGGCTGCCTTTAAATCAGTAGAATCAAGGAAAACGTCAGATCATACATTAGAACCCCACATTTCTGAAGTATATAACTGATTTAGATAATGAGTTTTGTATGACAATTTGTTGCAATTGAATCAATTAGAGTTCAGTATTTGATTAGGGAAGACAACAGTCCAATAGAAAGGACAGAAATAAATAGAATAAGGTGTTGTTTATTGTAGAACATTGTGACTAAATACTATATGGAGAAATCCACAAGGCACAGGGGGTGGAATGGTGGGAAGTTTCATGTAAGGTCCAAAGCCAAGGAATAACTTGTGCGGGGATCAGCAAGTCAAATTGGCAGCGCTCCTAATTAGGAGAAAGTGCCTGCAGCTTGATATTGCCATCAGATTGGTCCATGTCAGTAGATACATCAAGGGGCAGCTCATTGAGTGCCCCCTGTGTATTGTAAGATACATTATCAGGCAAGGAGGAAAACTTGGTTGCAACAATTTTGATCCATTTGCACCCAGGACTTACAATTTGCAAACCTAAATAGCTCAAGAAATGCCAAATTGAACGCTTGATCCTGTTGACAGTTCTACTTCTGACTTGCCCAGGTCACTTCCATTTCTAATTGCAGCTCGTGCATGCTGGGTCTGAAGTCCCTCATTTTCCTGACGGGACCTAACTCTATAGTAAAGACTTGGGACCTTGCTGCAAGTAAAACTTGTTTGAGCCTTTACAGATCAGCTAATGTTGGTTCACTCTATACTGAAATGCCTTCAGATTGTTAGGCAGTGTGAAACCCGCAAAAAAGATTGCTAGGCTAAATTTTATTGAAACCAACATTATCATTCTTGCTGTAGATTGGATAATAATGCAAATGTTTGAGGCATACAATGAACGTTCTTGATACCAAGAGTAACTTGGGTTGCACACAAAGTTCTGTCTGATCTGACAAAAATTGTGGCATGGTCAGATCATGGATTTAAAGACGCTCTGGCCAAAATGGTGCATCAACAATTGATTGGGTTCAGGGTTGACTAGCTTCTGCCAAAACATTTAGCTGCATAGTAACTGACTTGCATGGATATAGCGCATCCCCTCTGCCAGATTGTACGGATCACCCAGAAAGGAAAGAATGCAGCTGAAAGTACCTCACTGGATCCCTGAACATTAAAACATGTTTCATTTGATGATTCATATGTTATTAACACCGCTGCAGATGTCTAAGTATATCACTTCATTATTTTCCTTAATAAGCATATACTTTTACACATCTATTTACTTGATATACATTTGACTACTCTTGGTTGTTACCACCACTAGATATGTAAAGACTTAAGGGTATCTTATCAGTGGTAATTGTTGTGACCTGAGGCGCGGCACAGATACACAACAGGGAATCCTAACCTTAGGATTGGATTCATACTAAGTCTTGGTTAGAATGACAGGAAAGGCTATATGATTACCTTGTGGCCCTGATTGAATAATATCTACTAGACATGACTAGAGAGGCGCCAAAGTACGTGAAGACATAAATACAAAAATGTGAATAGAACTTAAATTTAATTGGTAGAAGTAGAATGGAATATATACTATGTAGCTTTACCACAAAACATTACATGGACGATAGGATCACTTGCCACAAGTATTAGTGGGGCAAGTGAGTTGCGCAGAATCAGGAAACTGAACTGTTGTGAATACTGCTATTCACTGTGTTTTGATTTTGCCTTTGGTGGGCTATTTTGAGGACAAATCTCTTGCTTTTGCTTTTGCCTCTCAAAATGAGTTGATGACTGAATCAGGAAATACAATTGTTTGGTTTCTTGATCCTGCAGCAACTCACTTGCCCCACTAGTGCTGGTGGCAAGTGATCCTGCCGTCTATGTACTGTTTTGTGGTAAAGCTACACAGTATATATTCCCAATCTTTAAATCCAATAAAATTTAAGTTCTATTCACATTTTTGTCTTTGTGTCTTCTGTACTTCCGCGCCTCTCTCTAGCCGCGGCTAGTAGAGATTATTCTTCCAGGGCCGCAAGGTAAACACATTTGCCTTCCCTGTCATCTAACCAAGACTTAGTACAAATCCAATCCTAAGGTTAGGATTTCCCATTGTGTGTCTGTGCCGCGCCTCAGAACACGACATGAACAATTGAATGTCCCTATTTGGATCCAGACTCATTTCAAAGGGTGAAAGCAAAAGAGAGAGATTCATCCTCAAAATAACCCATTGAAGGCAAAATCAAAACATGGTGAATGGCGGCATTCACAACAGTAATTCATCATAGATAAAGCCTTTCCTGTTCTTGTTAAGCGAGCAACCCACCAAGCTGCACCCAGATGGACTAGAAGGGCTGAATTCACAACAATTCTCAACTGACATTTCTTTGAAATGTAGACCCTAAATATAGCAGCCCAGTTTTTTGACAGATACAAGAAAAAAGGCATAGCATGATGGTATTAAATGATATTGCTTGATAAATAGGTGCACATGTCACCAAACAACATGCTAGATATAACATCTGCTGCTTCATAGGTAATAAACTGTGGCTAAGCTTGGGCTCTAAGCTGTTAATCATGGACAGAAGCAATAATCTCATCAAAAAAAACTGATACATATCTGACAAAAAAATCAATTGCTTTGGAACCACCCTGTATCACCTACAGGCCAGCTGTCAGGTAGAGCAACACAATGAGTCCCTGGTACAGCATATCTAAGTTATCAGAAGAGAGCTAAGAAAGCCATGCCTCACACCTTTCTACCACATTGATAATCTGCAGAGGATGCCACAGTCCAAGCATGGGGTCCAGGCCTTATAAGGCAATCTTTAGCATAAAAGCCCAAAATACCCACAACAAAGATTATCTCATAGCTGATCCTCCTGAAAAGGTTCTGAGCAGAGAGGAGCTCTGGAGATTCCAGATGCAGGAAATTTAACCTGCAAGGGTGTAAGGATTGAAAATCCTTCCAACTTAAACACATTGATGGAGTTTGAGGGAAAGGAACAGAACTGTTGGCTTTAGACCATCTTTATGAGATTAGGACCATTTCCTTGTCTTTACCTTCTCAAATTTTAAATTGGACACTTGGTTGGTCTAAGAATTCTTTTGGTCATAATATTAGTTTCAATGATTGTTTGGAGAAAGAGACTATTAATTTCAACTTGATGCTGATGCAAGCATCATTCAGGGAATCAAACCCTGAACCTTCAGAGCTCTTGAAGCTATCTAAAATCAACACTGGATTAGTTAAAATCAAATGCAAAAACTTACCACTGGGTTCAAAAGCAAAAGCGGGCTTTGTAAAGCAGCTTGAGCCTATACAGCCAATTGTTTTACAAATCAACCACATAAACAACCAGCTGTCCATTCAAATTAATTTTGAAAAAGAAAAAACCAATAATATCCCAAATTCAAAGATGAGCACCCACTTGATGCAGTCAACTGAAAAACCCTCCAATCAATATGCAGAGGAAAAACCAAGCACACTGGTAGCAAGGAATAACTACCAAGCCATAACCTTCAATATTCTGGTTCTTAATCAACTTGCAGGTTTGGCTGCTGCTAGCTGCATCCTGCAAGCTTGCTGGCAGCAGTCAAACCAAAATGACCAAGCAGCCAAACAAACCATGGTAACCAATACACCTCTAAATTCACCACACATTATTCCACTTCCCTACACCAAACTCCACACTATTTATTCAGAAGCACTGGGAACTTACCCAGTGCTCTAACAACTTTGATTTCTGGACAATAAATCTTGCTTCTATATTCTTTACCTAGTAAATTGATAGACTCAAAATTAACCTCCCAATGATCTGGAAGCTATATTTCCTTCTGCTTCTGTTCTGTTTAGTTCTATGGACCCCGGTTGCTGAAGGGCGTGAATTTGATTATAATATTTGAGTCAAAGATGCAACAAAGTCTTCAGCTTGGGATTACCTGTATACCAAGCATCAATTTACTCCTACCTGTGACAAAACTATTCCTTTGCTTGCTTTTTCTCCTCCCTTGCCTCCTCCAGTTATTTGACCAGGCGCTCCTTGGTATGTATTAACCTATGTTGCTGTATATTATGGGTTAACTCCTTTTGCTCCATTCTTGGGTTCTTAAAAATTATGAGGATATCTAGTTAACACATTAATGGTTGTGATTCCTGTTGGTTCTTCTCTTGTGGGATTTCATCTGTCTGCTCTCCTACACTATTTGGGTTCTTTCCTTTCTCAGGAATGGATCCCTGACAAAGAGAAGCCAACCCTGAAAGCAATAAGGATGTCCATATTATAATCTTTTAGAATGTGGACCAAAGTTTGGGCCTTGAACCCAAATAGGTCCAAGCTTTAATCCAAAAAGAAAGGTCAGTCCTCATTCCATGAGCCGATGCTGACCATGCCTAAAGGGTTGAGAAATTGGGTAAACAATGCAAGAATAAAACTTTTAATCACAAAACACCACATGCATGCAGGGCTAGAATCTGTCAGAGAGAGAGCATACTTCTTTTCCCATCAGACAGCTAGAGCAACATAGGACCAAGTACAAGCGGCAACAGTGGCCAAATCAACTGTAGGGATGCAAAAGTGAGAATCTAAAAGTGGCCAAGCCAACAATTTTGAAATTTCAAAATTAAATTAAAGCAGCATATCTGGAAATAAAAATTATTATGGCCATATAAAATACTTTTTATTCCTTCTCTCAATCAAAAAAGTCAAGAAAAAGTAGCTACTTTATTATAAAAAGCCATTTTGAAAATTTAAAAAGTGTTGACTTGGCCACATTTAGATTCTCACTTTTGAATTCTCACTTTTGCATCCCTACAGTTGATTTGACCACTGTTGCTGTACAAGTTATCTCTTAATAACCTTGATGACAAGGAAACCTCAGAGGGCCAATAGAGAGATGTTGTGATAGACATCCTGATCATAGCTTGGTTTAAAGCCTGACTTGACCTGTTGCCCAAAATGGGCAACAAACAACCTTGGCACTTACTTTGATGACACTCAAATCCACTGACCATGAATCCATTCATGCAGAACAAGTAGGAGCAGACATCTATATGACTATAAGTGAGGTAGCCCTTCTTGTCAAGCACCATAGAGGATCTGGTCCTCTTAAGAGTATATAACACTGCTTTAACCTAATAAACAAATATATCTTTTCCCGGGTTTATTTTTTCTTCCTGTAACTGTTGCATGTACATAGTTATGACAAAAGAATATTTCTTTTGTATTGATTCATGGGCAACTTAACAGGAACTCGGAGGAAATTGATTAGTCCAGTGCTGTAGTTGCATTTTTAAAGAGTTCACATTTTTATTAAAATACCCAAGGATACTTAATCATATATCCCAGCAAGAGCTCTCGAGCAGTCTCTCAGGCTTGTCCTTTACGCAGAGGGTGAGTTGCTGGGAGATGCTCAAGGCGGCTTGAAAAAGGTTAATCACATGATAAAGATGTTTGAAAAGTTCACTGCAAACAAGTACACTCTAGTTACAAAAAAAGGACAGAAAATTCAAACCTTGCAAATCAAGCTTGTGGTTTGTATTGCAACTTGTAAAATGAATTTCAAATACCCTAAATCTCAACCATGTAAATCAACGATGCTTTAAAAGAAAATATATTCTGCTTGTTTAAAGTAGATTGTCAATGAAGAAAGTAGAACTGATTCTTATAAGTGCATATGAAGTTAGCTAAGGGTTACCTTTTGCACCTCCCACAAACGTTCTTTGAGATATCGATAGATTTGGAATGGCGTTTAAATCTAAGGATTTTTGGTATTGGGATGGTGATAAGATTGGCAAGGCTTACATTACACCACAGCTCTTGTCGATGCAACGATACCAGTGCTTATAAAAGATATCATAGCTATGCCGAGTTGTTATCTTGATGTTGGGATAGATTTGACAAACTTTGACTGTCCAAGCCTTCCAGCTAGGACCATGACCAAGCTTGAGGCTCTTAGTCTCTAGAAAGTCTGCTGCATGGCACATTTCGTGAGCAAGCGTATTAAATAGCTTGTGATAGGTATCGATTATCTTTGTTGCAAGGCTAATGTAGCCGGAGTACACGCCATGCCTGTCTTTGGTTCCACGGAACTGCCCCGCAGTCTTGTTAAGCGTCTTAGCCCAGCGAATTTCCATGCCTAAAGGAAGAATATTCCCCAGAGCACGGGCATTGATGTCCTTAAACAGAATCTTGGCTAGATTCTCTCGTTGCTTCTTAAATTGGGAAGCCGTCATGTTGGTCAAATCAAGGTGTGTAAGTTCGCGGTAAGATAAATCCAAGCCAATAAGTTTTGTTGGCTGATTTGTCTTTTTAAAGGAATTTGTCTTTGGCTTGACTATTGCTGATTTAGAGATTTTATCTGTGACGTGTCGATGTAAATCAGAGCAATCTCCTAATACATCGCTTGAGTCAGGGCGAGAAGGTAAATGTGAGCTAATCTGCTTATTTGGCTGATGTCTCTTTTTAGGGGGAGCTACTTCTGCTTCAGTGGATCTCACTTGTGGACTGAGTATCCTATGTATGCTTAGGCATTGCTCTCAAAATTTGAATACAGTAGTCTTAATTTATTTGATGCATATCCGAAAAAAGGTGGCTATGTAAGATCTAGTAATAATAGATTCAAGGCCATCTGTAAAATGAAAATAATAACATTGGAGTTATTCTAGCTAGCAATAGTAAAATTGTGGTTACAAGAAAAAAGAGGTTGCTTATCAAGCCTAATTCTTGCTCTACAGGTTTTACGCCGCACATTTTTTTGCCGACTATAAATGTGAATTAAAAAATCTATAGGCGTAACTAGTACCTTTCTTCTACAAGTTCCGATCTCGAAATCGCTAGATAAAAGTATACAACTATCACTAAGCATTTCATTCTCAGATACATCACTTGATAGCACAACTATTTCAGGCTGGTTACTGTAGAGTCCTACTAAATGTATAATTAATCTTTGACTTCACTCCAGCGAACCTTACCCAAGTCAGCCGCTGCAGGGGAACTTTCGGTTACTAATAGGAGGTTGAGAGAAGCACTGAGATCGAATAATTCAACAGAAGATTCATCTTCAGATCCAAGGGAAGCTTGTTGGTTTGAATCAAACATAAGCCCACTCTGATTAATTATCTAGGCTCGTTAGTTCTAGGTAAGAGTGGTGGATTTCTCATCAGAAGTCAAAAGCACTTAAAGAGAATGTCACTTATCGAATCATATAGTAAAGCCTATTTAGCTGGATTAGCCATGTGCATCAGTCATCATGTCCCAAAATAAGTAGGAGTTCAAGAAAAGAAGTTAGATTAATTTCAAACGTCTATAGCAATATTTAGATGAGGCCATTAGTTTGAAGTTATGAATTTGAATAATTGGTAGCCAATTTACTAACCCTAAGGTCAAAACTTTTAAGATTTATGATTATCAGGTTCAAAGCCAAATACCGCCCAATATCCTCTGGAAGAAAGCTAGTACAAAGCAATTGAGAAAAATGTAGATAAATCATAAAGAAATTAAAGGATTGCTGAAAATGCCTAAATTATTTTGAAACTCAGAAATACCTGACTTGCCTTGGATGTGACTTTGGTAACAAGCTCTAGATAAGTAAAGAACCTGTCAAAATGCTTTATCGACTCCAGCATTCAACTTGAATTTTATGCTGTTCTGGATCAAAATGACTTAATTTCGATCCAAAAAGGTTCGCTATTAATGTAATTAAACTATTTCCAAATCAAGTGCAAGCTTCAGAAAAGTTCACTACAGAATCAAAACCAATACAACTCCACATCCTTACAGTATTTTTGACTAGAGTGTAAGCTTCAAGGTTATGATTGGGAATTTTGTTGGATCTTTATTGGTGACTTGTAAAATAAAAATTGCCAAATCATAACAGGAATGTAAGGGAGTAGATAGAAAGCTTTTAGAAAGAAATAAGGGCATCAGGGGATAGTTGGGAAGTTTTTTTTTTAAAAAATAACACCAAAAAATGAGGATATTTGGAAAGCTCATTTTCACATTAAAAATTCTTTTAGCAGAGGAGGCAGGACAACACTGTGACATGTTAAAGGTTACAAATAGTCAGAACTATGGCTGTAAGCAAAACAGTGGCAAGTGGCAGATATCTTGAGCTCTTTGAGAGGCAAAATAGAAAATAAAGGCTATTTATCTTTTCTTGAAAACTGAAAGATAAAAAAGCTTAAGTGTTTATAGATAATATAATCATCATATATAGCATTCTAAGTGGTATCTAAACCAACCTAAGTCTAAGAGATAGATCTTTGTGCACAAAATAATGAATATTGTATTATGAGGTCAAGGCAACCAGAGTAACTTTTAAATAAGAGTCAAGATAAATCCTGTGGTTAAATAACAGAAAGCCACTTATTTGAATGCTTATAAAATACACCTGTGGATGTCAAAATTAAAAAGCTGTTTTCTATTTAGCAGGGCTAAATCCATCTTAATATTCAAATTTATGACACTGTCATCCTCAAGTTCTTTTATAAGATATAAATAGTCTTATATAAACTTAGAATACATTTAGATAAAGTGTTATCAGTACTGAATATATTTAAAACATACCTGACTTATTGCTTAAATGTGATTGGTTAAAGTTCCTGGCCCCCTCCTTTGGCACTTGATAGAGAATCCCACTCTAGGCAAACCAAGAAGTATCCTGAGAAGTCTGTTTTCTCTCTCTCCAAATTGGAGGATTTAGCCCATAAAGTAAAAAAAGAAGTATTCTGGTATATTCCTACAGTTATGCATCAACTTCACTCAACTCATTGGCCCTCTCATAAAACAAAACCATGTCTAAATTGGTATACTTAATTCTTGAAATTAAGCCTTTTGAAGACCTAAAATTTTTTAATAAGAAGGTCACACATCACCACCACTAAATCTCCTCCTCCCTTCCAATGATGATATTATGAGCTCTAAAAATAGAGCTTTATGGTGTTTAGCTAACAACTTTTCAGGGGCCAAAATCTCCAGGCTTCTGATACCTGGTGGCAAACTTTTGAAAGTCAGTTTGCTCTAACCAATGATTGTCATGCTTGTATCTTGCCCAGCTCTCAAAAGTGATCAAGATGCCTAGTGCTCCTTGATTACTCAGTCCTACAATAAAAGTTTGGTATTTCACCTGGCACTCTCACCTAGCAGTTTACACTAGAGCCATTTTATTTCTTTTTCTTTTGGTTTAATTTTGATTAAGTAAGGTTTTAAAAAGCCTTGTATCAGACTTTCATTGCATATTTTTCTTAAAAGCAGGAAAAAACCTAAAACTGGGATACAAACTCTTGTATCTTTGCTCTGTGTCCCCCAACTGCCAATTCTGCTGCATGCTGTTCTCTTCTGCCTTGTGTTCTGTTTGTTCTTTTCTACTATGCCAGTACCTCTCCTTGTTCCAAAAGTCACTGTAGTACCCATATTTTGTGTTTAGATATTGTGTCAGCCCCTGGAACTGTACTGCCCTGACCCAAATTTACCAAGGAGTTCATTGCTTCTGTTGCAACATCTTTGATTACTCCCTCTTGGGGAATTAACACCCCAAGTAAATCACTGAATGGCTCACCAAATGGCTCACCGGCCAGTCAATAAACTGGTGGCACCATTATCAGTCAACCATCTATGACAGGGATCACTCAATCCAGGTCCTAAATGGGACACAACTTGATTAAGCCTCGTGACTCAAGAGGAGCATTACTCAGATAAGCCCCATGACCTCCATGACGTACATGGACAGCATGTGGCTTGTCATGATACTATATATTATTCTATATTCATGTTCAATAAAGTATCATTCTCTTCTTAAATATCCCCCTTATTTCATTTATTATACTTCCCAGAAGTATAAACTTGACAGTGGTAGCACAGGTAGGTTATCCATACCTACCCAACTCAAAGGAAAAATTCCTCCCAAGAAAAGAACCCAAACAATGGTACTCCCTAACAGCTGGAGAGATTACAAAGTAGGGCAAGACATTCCTGCAGGCCTTGTCATCTACAATAACGTCCTTGTGCCCATCAATCAGTACAATGCTTTCAAAGCCTGCAGGCTGTTGCCCACCACACCAACTACAACAGTGCCTCCACAGCCTGAGATACCCAATATTGTGTTTCAATACCTGCACACCGCTGAAATTGGTGCCTTTGCAGGACTACACCGCAAAAATGACTCCCTCTGGATCAACAGTACACAAAGCAAATTCAAACAGGTGGACTACCCTCAAAGACTCCAGGTCAGCAAAATTGCCCTTCACGTCACAGGAACTGATTCACGTTTTGTAACCAAATGGCTAGCTCAACACCCTGACCAGAAGGAGAATTGGGAGATGTTCAAAGCTGTGTTCCTCAAAAAGTTTTCCATGAAAGATTCTGATGTGATAATCATGACTGAGCTCCAAACTTTCAAAATGACAGGAACTATCAAGGAGTAAATTGCGGCATATGAAGGACTATGTGACCAAGCACCATCAACTTTGATGAACCTGGGCTGCGCCTAGACTTCTACAATAGTCTTCCCACACAAATTAGACGTCAGTTTGGCATGACTTGCTGCAAGAACCTTGAGGATGTATTCTTAGAGGGAAAGCACACAGCTCAGAAGTCTGACAATCTACACGCCACCAACAAGTGCAAGGAAAACACTGCAGCTAAGAGAGAGCCTCACCCCAATAAGCAAAACAACCGAGCCAACAATAAAAATCCTCAAACTGGGAATCACACTGCACAAGCCAACCAGGCCAGCACCAAAGATACCAATGAGGAGGGAAAAGCTCAGGGGAGTGCTTAGGCGAGCCACCCTCCCCAATTCACAAGACTTGTACAGAGAACAGGATGTGGATTCAATCACCATGATCCAAGTACCATCCAGCAATCTTCTACTGTTTGCTGCCCAAACTGGAAATAAACTCCTCACTTATCCTTTCTGCTTTTGCAGATATCAGGGCACAGCACTATTTAACACTGGAGCTGATCAATCGCTCATCAACAAGAGTTTTGCAGACCTCATGAAGTTACCTATCACTCAAAGTAGCATCAAGAAATTCATCATGGCAGACAACCGTAGCACACCAGTTACCCACAAGACAAAACCTTTCCACGCCCAAATTGGAGATGTACAAACAACAATTAGCGGCCCCATCATACCAATCCCCAAGTACAATGCCATACTTGGCTTGGATTGGATGAGAAAGACAAAGCCTCACATCAACTGGGACAGTGCCGCCCTCACCATTCATCAAGGAGAAGCCCACCATCACGTGTATCCAACACATCTTGACATCCTCACGAGGGACCACATATTTGTAAATATCATGGAAACGGAAGAAGAAACTGACATCAGCAAAATTGATTGAAGCATGTGTACATATGAAGTAATCCACTTCAAAAACATAGAAATACGTCACAAACAAAACCCAATTAGAGACCAGCTGGTCAATGAATTCCCCTCTGTATTCCAAGAATCACTACCTGGGCTACCCCCTGACCGGGGCATACAACACAAGATTGACCTGAAAGGGAGTGTACCTAAAGCATGACCCATCTACCACCTCACACCACAAGAAGACAATGCCCTAAAAGCTTACCTTGACAAAGCACTCAAAAAGGCCTCATTAGACCCTCAAAGGCACCCTTTGGTGTCACTGTCTTCTTTGTGACAAAGAAAGATGGAGGACTCCACCTGGTCACAGACTACAGGGCCCTCAACAAGATCAAAATTAAGAACATGTATCCTCTGCCCCTCATTGACGGCCTTTTTGATGCCCTGGGGGGGGTCCCAAATCTTCACAAAAATTGATTTGACAGCAGGTTACTACTAAATTTTCATGAAACCTGAAGACATTCCAAAGACCGCATTTCAAACAAAGTATGGATCCTTTGAATGTGTTGTCCTCAATTTTGACATGAAAAACGCTCCCAGTACCTTTTTAACCTTGATAAATGAAGTCTTCAAGGAACACATTGGAAAAAGAGAAATTATCTACCTGGACAACATCATCATTTACAGTCCCAACCTGCAACAACACTGGAAGGTTGTCCGCTCAGTTCTCTGTACCCTTAAAGAAAACCATTTGATTGCCAAGCCGTCCAAATGTGAGTTCTTCTCAACTAAACTTCCATTCCTCATCCATATCATCAGCAAGGATGATATTAAACCAGACCCAGATAACATAAATGCTATAACAGAGATGCCAGCCCCAAGAAACAAGAGCAAACTCTGCACTTTTCTTGGAATGATAGCCTATGTACACAGGTTTATCCCTGACTGGGGCGCTCTGACAGCCCCCTTGTCAGCCATCACTGGGAAAACAACCTAATTTGTCTGGACACCCTTACAAGATCAACATTTCTGTCAACTAAAGGACACATGGTTACCGCCCTCATCCTGCAATACCCAAACTGTGAGGGTATCTATGAGCTAGAAACCAACACTTTCAAATATGCCATAGGAGGAGTCCTCTGCATCCAAACGGCCCAAAAGGACTTCCTTCCCGTGGCATATGAGTCAAGGAAGCTATCAGACAGCAAACAAAGATACCCAATACACAACAAGGAATTGATTGCCATCATACACTGTCTCATGAAATGGCAATGCTATCTAGAAGGAGCCCAGACGTTCAAAGTACTCACCAACCACAAGTTGTTGATATTCTTCAAAACACAACAACACCTCCCAAGAAGACAAGCCAAATAAATGAGTCTCATACAGAGATACCCCATGCAAATCAAATATAATCCAGGCAAAGAAATGCTTACTGAAGACGCCCTATCAAGGCTATACAATAAACACATCCTCTGCACTGATGGTGACCCCAACTGGCCCATGTTAATCATGGGGAATCTCCAGGAAGGGTTCCCACCTGGCACACCAATGGACATCCAAGAGAAAGTCCTCAAGAACAAACATCTGTTCAAAAACGTATATGGTACCCTTCACCAAATACTTCCAAATGGTGACATTGTACCCTATGTCCTGTCAACACAAAAGATTGACACAATCCTCTAATACCACAGAGACCTTGGACACACCCACAGCAGAAAATTGCATTAATACCTCAAGACACGCTACTGGTGGCCCAACATGCTAGATGATATCAGAGAGGTACTGGAACAATGCAAAGTCTGTGAGAAGTACGCCCAAACCAAGCACCACCCAAGTCAGTAGTACCTGTATCCATCACACAACCCTTCAAGGTATGGTCATTGGATATTGTGGGACCTATGCCCGGTGAAAGCAAAGGCAAGAAGTACATCATAACAGCTATCAACTATGCAACCAGATGGCCCGTAGTGCAAGCCACAAAAGAGCACAAAGGTAACAATGTGAGGCAATTCATTGGCACAGAGATAATAATAAAGTTTGGGAAACCTGACCTCCTGATTACAGATGGAGGCACTGAACTTAAAGCTATTGTCACCAATATCTACCTTGCTAAGAACAGAATAAAACACATCACAGCCAGCCCATATCACCCACAAGCAAATGGACGCGTAGAACAACTAAAAAGCTCTCTAGTGAAAGCCCTCAGTAAGTTATCTGCCAACAATTCAAAAGCCTGGTTCAATATGCTACCAATTGCCCTTATGGTCTGCAGAACACGAGTCAACTGCAATACAGGAAAAAGCCCTTATGAACTCGTCTATGATCAGAAATCCTCACTTGCAGTACAGCCACAGAACCACAACTGCCGCTCCTAAAGGAGATACCAGACAGTAATGATCCTAAGGTACTACACACCAGAAAAGACCAAGAGAGGATGGAATACCAAAGGGTCCAGCGGGAAGCAATCCCATTACAGCAAGAAAGGTTCCAATTTGGGGACAAGATCTGGGTCAACAATCACAATCAACACAAACTAGACCCAGGACTACATGGACCAGGCATTGTAATGGAAGTTAAACCCAACAATACCTACATGATCAAAGGGATTAGAGCTTGGACTGAACTGAAACGTATGCACCACAACTGACTCCGCCTGTGTAAAGCAAGAACAGCCCAGAAAAATTCAAGGCTCCCTGTAACCAACACCAAACTGGATCAATACCAAGCCTGCATAACAGATACTCTCAAGAAAGTTCCCAAGGCTCCACCTTCCAGCACCCCAGGGGGAGATGTTGCAACATCTTTGATTACTCCCTCTTGGGGAATTAACACCCCAAGTAAATCATTGAATAGCTCACTGAATGGCTCACCTGTCAGTCAATAAACTGGTGGCAGCATTATCAGTCAACCATCTATGATAGGGACCACTCAATCCAGGTCCTAAATGGAACACAACTTGATTAAGCCTTGTGACTCAAGAAGAACATTACTCAGATAAGCCCCATGACCTCCATGACATACAGGGACGGCATGTGGCTTGTCATGATACTATATATTATTATATATTCATATTCAATAAAGTATCATTCTCTTCTTAAATCTTCCTCTTATTTTGTTTATTATACTTACCAGAAGTATAAACTCAACACTTTCCTTGCCTCTGCTCTCCCAATAACCAGTTTTGGGAAATGTGGGCTACTTAAGTTCATAATGTACCCTTGATCATATGCCTTGTCTGGTTTACCTTAAACCTGCTTCCTGACCATTATTATCACTCCATTTTCTGAAGAAATATTCTATTATGAACAATCTTTTAGACACTGTCTGTTGTTAGCCTGCACTACTGATAGTCCAATCCTCTTTTGAAAGGCAAGCTTTGGGATATTCTCCCCCTTGCTGTGCTTAAGTGCTGTAACTGAACCAATAATAGTTCAGTATTTGATTGGGGAAGAAAAAAGTTCAATAGAAAGGAAAAGAATGAATAGAATAAGATGCACTTTATTGTAGAATATTGTGACTAATATACCATATGGGAAAAGCCGCCAGGCCACAGGGGGTGGCACAGCGGCAGATTCCATGTAAGGTTTGAGGCCAAAGAATAACTTGTGCAGGGATCAGCAAAGTACAATTGGTAGCGCTCCTAATTAGGAGAAAGTGCCTGCAATTTGACATTACTACCAGATTGATCCATGCCATTAGATATGTTGGCAGGCAAGGAGGGAAACTTGGTTGCAACATAAGCTTACTAGGCTTGCATCTAATGCTTCTAAAGATAAGATTGTGCCTTTCTTATCAGGTTTTAGCTTATTTTTAATCTGTAGAAGGCTCTGCACCTTTGGGGCACTCCCAAGTGTTGATTTTTGGAACCCTTATATCAGTCTTTCACAGCTACTCCATGTACTTCTTGTGGCTCTCATTCTTTGAGGACTCTTTTGGATTGGCTATTCCAGCAACCATCTGAATTTCATCCTGGTGATATTGCCCACCAGGAAAATAACCCAAGTTTCTGAGCCTAGTACCTGTTTTTTAAAATTTCTAGGGGATCAATTCACAGAAATTTATATTTTTTAAGTGCAATTGCCCACTCTAATATGATAATATAAAACCAGGCTGCTAATATTGAACTCAGGAATAGTAAAAACGGCTGATTTCAATGATCTGACTACAAAAAATTGACTTTGTAGATGGATTTTAAGGCTCAGAAGGGCCAGACAGTTTATTGAGTTATATTGGGATTTTATACACTACTGGGTCCAGAAACAGCCCAGAACAATAAAGCCAAGCTGGAAAACCACATTTGTAATTCAGAATACAGTGAGACTGAGGGAATGAGAGAAATTGTTATTTTTCCCAAAGATGCAGTTAAAACTGCTCTCAGAACTATTTGAACAGACTTTTATTTGATATATGGGGAGAAAAGAATATTTGGGACCCCTAAGATGCACCAAATTAGTCAAAATTGCTGAAAGTAAAAAATCAAACAGTCTGTTGATCCAGATTTGCCTCAAGGTAGGAAATCAATGCAAAATGCATCACCAGTTCTGAAAAAACCTTAAAACAACAAAAATTATGAAATTCTTTTGCAATTATATTTAAAGGCAGCCAATTTTCTCCTAATCTTTTAAAAGCAACCAAAAAGCTACCAAGATTTAACCAGCAAATAAGATCCTACCATTATTTGAAGATCAATAAAATCCTCCTCTCTTATATAAAATGATAAATGTCAGATGATATCTAGCCAATTAAAGAGTTGTTTATCTTGCTGTTGGTATTAATAAAATCAGTTAATTTTATGCAGTTTGAGAATTATAGCTCCTCATGGGTCTAATATATATACAGTAGTTTTAAAAGCCATGGCAACAACTGAAAATACTTCAGATTTAAACAAAATGATTTCAGATTTAAGCAAAATCCAACTTTCAGGTAAAAATATACACTCTGTTAACAGGGTTTATTGGCGTTAATGGGCAAAATGAGTCAATACAGCAGCAAAGGGCTCACACGCAAAGCAAAACTATTCAAAATAAAATCCAGAATACATTGATTCACAAACAAAATGGTGTGAGTTGACTTTTGGTGTACATATGGGACATTATTTTTCTTGTTATGCCTAGGCGCCAGATTGGTTATTTTATAACTTAATCACATTATTCATATTCAAATTATTCAGAAAGAGTAAAATATAATCAATCCCAAATATTTAATTGATCTTGGGCTTGGGTGATTTTTTAAAAAATAATTCATTGATTTTATAATTGAAAATTGCAACTTATAGTACTACTGAAAATATCTTAAGTACTACTACAAACCAAAAATATTTATGATGAGTTGCATGGGAGAGTAATAGCAGCCCCAAAGCTATAAATGCTATTACCCTATCTTTGGCTCATCATAAATATTCTTAGTTTGTTTCAGAAAAAAAGGTTGTTGTTTTTGAAAGTCTGATAACTCTATTTAAAATACACCCTCTAGTAAGCTGCCCTACTTCATGAACTTGCCCCAATACACTACTAGCATCTTCTGATATTTTTGTTTCTCTGGTATCATCACGTGATTTCAAATGATAAAATATCTCAGAATATTCTGAGAAGCTTTCAAATGTTAAAGGTGAAGTATATAACTTCCCATCTTTCATCAAATATGAAAGATTAATGCGCAGATTTTTAACTTCAAGCTCTCTTTTTATAGGCCTAAATTTCCTTTCATAAATATAAAAAAATGCTTTTTGGGAAACAATTGAACCAGTTAAAGATGAATTGTATAATTCTTTTCTTCTTTCTTCTTTCTCACAAATATTTTTTAGATCATTAATGTTGTTAATATAAAGTACATTTTCTTTTTCCTTTAAAATTTTTGATATTACACCAAAGTGACCATCAACAATGCTTTTTCCATGGCATTCAACAAAACGGTTATATTTTATGGAACCCTTAATATATTTAGGTGCCTCTTTAAATAAGTAATATAAAAATTCATATGATCTAGAATGATTTCCATTATCTGTCCATACTGTTATATTTTTTATTTTTTTAAATCTATCTAATTTAAGAAGACTTATTAGACATTCACCTGAAAATAAAGAATCATGTGATAATATTTGAGACAAAAAATCATGATATTCATATTTAATTTTATTGTTTTCTTTAAAAACTAATGCAAACCCTAATAATGAGATTGGTTTTTTTGAATAAAAACAATTATTGGTCTCAATTGGACCACCTCCAACCTTTAAGTTTTCTTTATAATCTATAACTACAACACAAGACTCATCATCTAGTTCATTAATATCTTTTTTATATTCACAATTTTGATGAACATAAAAGTCTTGGTGCTGATTAATAGTCTTTAAGTCATTGTCTATAGATTCTGGTAATGGTAAGTTTTTACTTTCACATTCTTCCTTCTTTTTTTCTAGTGAATTTTTTAAATTACAAATATTGCACATATCGGTTTGTTTTTTACTTTTTATTATATTTTTAGGGATTAATTTATAGTAAGTGGAAATTGAAACTGAAATTTCATTTTTTATTTTCATATTTTCATATATTTCTTTTTTTGTTTTAAGTAGAGAGTATTTAATTTCAGTTGAGTAATTACTCATCTCTTTTTCTATATCTTTATAAATTTTTTCAGGCACTTTTTTTGTAAACTGGCTTGTTTCAAAAGAATTTTCCAGCAATTTTTTAATTATTTTTTTAGTTATTTCTTTTTTTAATGAATAGTTATTATTTTTTTGTCTTTTTTTGTTTAAGCTTACATTTTTATTTTTATTTATTTTTCTTGAGTATTCAAACTCACTTTTGGTTATATTAAACCCCATATCATTAAGCTCTTTTAAAGAGTAACTGGAAGTAACCAGAGATTGCAAGGCTGGAATATGTTTTTGGGGAGAAGATTTCATGAGATCCTTTAAGTTTTCAATGAACTCATTGCCTTTTTGATTTTGAATAGTTGGCAGGAACTGAGCTTTCCCAAATTCAGTTTGAGTAAGGAAGTGCTTGATGAAATTATCAAGATCATTACCAGCAATAAAGAGGAATGCCTTTTTTAACATTGCAATTCTCTCTCTTTTTGTTGAAGCTCCCAAGGAAAAAAAGGGTAGCATGGAAGAAGTAAATTTAACTGAGGACATGGTAGTATTTTGAATCTGTAATTAGGTCAGATCTTTGATGTGTGCCTTAATGATGGAGTAGTTATGATCAGAATGTGGTCTTTGAATTGGGTTATTTGGATTAGAAGCTCTGTGGTACTTTAGCTCTTATATACCAAGCTAAATGACACCATTCTGAAAGAAATGGTGTGATAGCTTTTATTATAGTTTGAACTTGAATTTATGTTTGCAGAAATTAATTAAATACCCAGTTTTCATGCACAAGTGATATATGTGAAGCAGCTAAGCATTATTATTACATCATATCCTCTTTGTAATCAATGCAAATCAATTAAAATGATGTATTCAGTTAATTGTAACTCTTCCGCATATTTTTAAATGATAAAATTTTAAAGAATTCAATTTAAAGAATGCTCAATTTGAGGTTCAAAGCTCACTTGAACCTTAAAATCAATCTAAACAGTGATAAAAACATCCTAACTTCAAACTATCATAAAATCCTAGAGAATTGAGCTTTTTAAATAAAATAAAATGCGAGAATAAAGCTCTCAATCTTATCTTTAATTTTGTCAAATAAAAAACATCTGCTGTGTATTCAAAAAAGAGTATTTATTAGCTTTGAAGTGATCTACTTTATATCATTAGATATAATCATATAATAAAATCTGGATTATGCTCTTTTAAATTACTTTTGCTTTAATATTGAGCATAGTATACATATTAAAATTTTTACACCAATAGAAAGATAAGATTCTTAGCTTCATTTTGATAGTTTACAGTGTGAAAAATATTAATTTTTCATTGAGTTATTAATGTTTTAAATATAAATTGTGTAATTAGTTACTTTTTCAAAATTGAACTGTGTTATGCTGCGACTTGAGCAGCATGTGCATTAGAAAATGGCCTAATCTCTAAAATAATGACCCATATGTTTACTATGTGAATCAGTGACAAAATACACTTAAGCAAGGTGAGTCAAAACTAAAACCAAAAACAAAACACAATAGCAACTCAATATTTAGATGAAATCACTCACTCAGTGTGTGCAATGGATTTTAATCATCAATGATACCAAGGTATCTAAAATAAGACACAAGATCTGAAAAATAAATTTTAAAAATATTGTGTTGGGTGTTTGAATTTGGCAGTAAAATCTGGGAAAAAGGTGGAAATTATTTTTAGTATTCTAAAATGGGTGTTGTAAAACCAAAAACAACTAATTAAGAAATAAAAAAATCTATAATTGGGATATTGGGTGGGAAAACCTCTAATTAAATATCAATATTCAGATAAAAGCAAAAAATAAAATTAGGGAGTAACTTAATGGAAATTTATTTAAAATTTATTAAATTTTAAAATGGAAGGAACACAACACCAGAGTACCAATGCACCTGTTGTGCACCGCAGTTGCAGTTGCCCCTGCGGGTCAAATAATAGAGTTAGTGCAACCCAAGTGCCTACTCAAGGAGGAGACGGGAGAGGAGAGTTCCATAGTGACGCTGCACGACACAGCTGGTTCAAGGAGCACAAGCTGCTAGGGTGCAGAGCATAAACCCTTGGGTCCCAAAGCTGACCCAGAAGCCAACCAAGGTCACCACTACAAAGAAAGTTAGAAACAAGGAGGTAGAACTTACTTTGTATGTGTTTGACATTGTATACCGGCAAGAGTTGGTCCCGTCAGCCATGCTGGAGAAGGTGAAACCTGTACTTGATGCTAGCTACAAGCCCTACATCAGTGATGGCAACCAGGAAGAGGACAAGGGGCCTGAGTTCTTCAGAACTGACAAGTGACAGTTGGTGCTCAAAAAGGTTGCTGCGTTTTACACCAAGGTGCCCATGCCCTGTGTTGTGCCCAATGCAAACAAGTCAATCCTCATTGCCAAAAAGTCCTCCCAGAAGCGCATCCCTGACATTAAACACATCATCCTGCTTAAGCTAATGTGTGAATTGGGCAATTACAAGGCGGCCACAGCCCTTGTTGCTGTGGATCATAAGTACGCCTCCAAGACCTTCAACAAGTTCATTAACACGGGTCAAGTCCTTGCTGCAGAGAAATTCATGCGCGTTTTCATCATGCTCACCAAGGAGCACAAATGGCAATCTGTCAGTGGATTACCTGGAACTGCCATCTTGAACTGGCAAATATACAGGTGATGGTCAGGTCCACTTTTGGGGTTGAGGCTTCCATTTCCTTTTACTATCATCTGCTGAAGAAGATTCACTTTTCCTGTAAAAAGCTCAAGGTATCTCTGTACAATCAGAATAGCCCAACCAACATTGATACCCGGAAAAATTACGCTGAGGCGTACACTGCCCTCAAAGCCAAGGGGGCAGTGAAATTCTATCATATTGACAAATCAGCATTTGCCTTGTTGATGCGCAATGGGTATGGGTATGTCCCCAAAGGCTCCAATGACGGGATGGCTTGGCGTGCTGCAGTCCGCGCCACAGCATACTTAATGATGGCTCTCCTTGGTCCAAAGGGGGTCAAGCTGTACCAAATGATACTAGGCTCCCACAATAGCTGGACCTTCCTATCATTTCTCCAATTGGTCCAGGAGCACCTGAGGCGCATGAGCCTGGGCTTCACCAACGTAATTGTATTGGACAATGTTGGTCTCCACAAGGTGGCAGATATTCTTGAAGAATTTCCATCAATTGACACTAGTATTGGAGTGGGCCCCCAGAAATTAGCCACAGCAATATTGCGCCTTCTCTTCTTCCCTGCTTATTTGCCCTTCATAAATCCCATTGAGGAAGTCTTTGGGTGGCTCAAGCAAGTCAACAAGCAAGGAACCCCAACTGGGACCGAAGACCTGTTTAATTTTCTGCAGACCAGGATCCACATCCTCTCAGATGAGACCGTGGCCAAATTCTATTGCCACGCTGATTTGTTCATCCCTGTGTGCCTAGCCAAACAGCCAATCAATTAAAGGCTTAGTGTGTCTAATTTTTTTATATTCTCTAATTTACTGTTCAAGATTTATTAATTGTCATTTTATATTTAGATGTTTCCAAGCCTGCAATCACATTCAGCAGGACAATCAATGAAGGTTAGTAATTTATTTATTTATAATCATTTTTTATTGTGTCATCTAAGGGTATCCCAAACACTTGATACTGGATTGTGCAAACACATTAATATAACTTTGGTGAATAAATATAAAAATCAAATTAAAAAAGTTAAGTGTAATGTGTACAAATTAGAAGTAGATTTTATTGAAATATATTATTATGCTTTTATTAAGACCTTCTCTGGGATATATTTTGCAAATCTTGTTTGCTAAAATAAGAATTAGAAAATTTTATTATAATAAAAATAATATGAATTTTAATGAAATTTATTGGAAGAGAAATTTATTAAGAGCACCTGTAGTGAGTTCTTCTGTATGTACCCACCCCGTAATGGAGGTGGCGCACAACCTCTACCGCCACACTGTGGACGGTGGATACACCCTTATTTAAAAACTCCCGCCTGCTGTTAAAAGGGAGTAGGGTCAGGTGCAAATGGAGGAGCAGCTTCTCTGGTGGGGCTGTAAACCTGTAGATACCGGCCAGGACCAGGGCATCCTGGATGATATGATCCACCAAGTCATACCCAGGGTGGACCTTCTTCCCGTCCAGGGAGAGCCTGGCCTCATTGATTCCTAGGAGGACCCTGTCAAGATCCTCCACGCTGGTGCCCATTCCAAAATAGAAGAGATACCAGAGGTAAACCACCAGATGAAGCCTTTGCCCATCAAAGGCTTCTATGAACTCACAAAATTTATTATAGACTGCACTGATCTTCTTGTTGTGCTTGGTCTTTGCAAAGGTCAGCTCCATGGCTGCAGGGACCCCTGTCTTGTCAGAACTCCAGGCCAACCCAAAGTTGGCAAGGAGGATTTTTTCTTCTTGATGGCTGTTGCGTCTGCAACAGCCAATTTTGACACCACGCGCCCAAAGTTCTCCAACAGATAAGATATTGTGTGCTCCACCAGAAAGCAGAAGCAAGCAGCTGCATGGGCCTGGCCCATCTCCAGTATGTTCTTGAATGGGAGCGTTGCCAGGACATCCCAAACAAGCTCAATGTAGTTTACTGTATAAACTCCATTGAGGACCACCAGGTCAATGCGGACCAATTGGGCATCCTTGTAGGCAGTAACTGCCCACTCAGATGCCCCCTTGGCATGATTAAGTTCAGCCAATGCCTCCTGCGACATCAGAAAGGACCTGTGGACCCTGTCTTTGAGCTCCTACAAGACAGGGGGGACAGATAGAGTTGTTTTTCCACGTGAGTGTCAAAATTTGAATAAAAGATGGGAAGGACAAAAGGAACCAGGACCCGGCGGAGTTCACCATCAATGTTCTCTAAAAATGTAAGTATTTTAAAGTTGTTATTAATTTTTTTTAGATTACCTTTGCAGGTTTCCTCCTTGCTGGCGGCTTCAGCAGGCTTCACCATTCTTAGCGCAAGTAATTGTGCTGGCAATTCAGTGACCATGGTTCTTGCGTGCTTTTCAGGTTTGAGATGTTCATACATCTAAGGGTCATTGACCCAGATGGTCAGCACAGAGAGGGCAAAAGACTTGAATCAAAGGCCTTCCACAACGCGCTTCTGGACATTTAAAATCTGTTCAATTGTTGTTTTGGGGGTGTCTGGCATCTTGGCCATGAGTGCCTTGGCAGACACCTTTTCAATTTTGTCCCCTGCAAGGACAGCAGACTTAACTCTTGCTTTGACCTTGCAGCCAATCTCTTTAATTTTAGCAATTGCTGAGCCAAGATCTTTAAAAAGCTTCTCTAATTTTCTCATTGATTTTTTACTAACCTTTTCATATGTTTTTATAGCTTTTGCCCCAATAAATTATGTATTATTTTGATACTGTTGCCTCTTTGTTTATTCCTTTTTGTTTTCCCATTTACTACATTACCTCATCTTTTTACCCATTGTGTATATGTTTTACGCTCAACTCAATATGTGTTGTTTTCTTTGTGTTGGCATTGTTTCCTTAATTACCATATTATTTTTGGCGCTTTGCACAGCCCCTTGTGAAAACATTAACAACAATTTGGTGATTAGCTAAAATTGAATTAGAAAATTATAGTGTTAACTGTTTTTAGATAAAGTTGTTACTGATCCAAATTCAAAACCTTAATGATAACCTTTAAGTCAATCAGGAGCCAAGTGATAAAGTGATTTTTGTGACATAAAGGGTCATTCAATAATTCTTTGATGCATGTGTACTAATTAATATGGTTGGCTGGATGTTTTGCCATTGTGTGCCATTGCCGCTGTGGCAAGTTATTGGTGGACTAGTGCTAACCCAGCAGCTGATTGGGCACTAGTCCACCAACAATTTGCCACAGCAGCAATGTTGTACAATGGCAAAACATCCAGCTAATCATATTGTTGAGGGTCTGGATGTACAAGTATTCCGCCTATTGCCATCACACCTAACATCCAGTCATTGCCTGATTTGGTGCCTTTCCAATATATTGTTTGACATACCGGAAATGGCAACAAACCAATATCACATGACTGTCCAGGTATCCAACAACTCTAACCCATCCAGCACATGACCAGCCCCTGGGTTTAGTCCAACTAATATCCCTGCCACAGCTAACTCTATATAAGTCTAAAGTATCATCCAATAAAATATACTTCTTCTCCTCCTACTTTCATATCTGAAGCTTCCCCAAAAGGCGCTCCTTATCACTGGTAGCACTACAATTTTTGACCACGCTGATGAAAGAGAAAATGACTGAACAGAACCTGCCCACCTTTGCCCACGTACCCAACCAGGCCACATCCCAGGAGACCTGGAAAACGTACTTCTGCGCCCACAACTTTGACAAAGATATTTCTAGTGGATGTACAGTATTTGAAGGTCTGGTCATGCCTAAAGCATGCACCAAGATAATTCAATACAGTCACTCTCTTCAACCACAAATAAACGCACAACCACCTATCACAGGTGAAGTTGCCAACACCAAATACATTGGTATTGACAAGTTCTTTGGTAAAAACAAAGAAAACATCATCAACTGGCTAGACCACACAGCCGTTAAACTCCGCGCCAGCTGCATCCCTCATGAGAAATGGGTCCAGGAAGCCATCAAGTGCCTATACAAGGCTGCAGCTAACTGGTTTGCCACCTGGGTTGGCTCACAAACCAACAACCAGCTTGACAACTGGGAAGAGTTCAAAGCCAACATCACCCACAATTTCTGCGTCACCAAATCTCTTCAAGATATTGCAATACAGCTCAGTGACCTTCCTCAAAAGACTACTATTGCAGCCTACGCTAACAAATTGGAAGAAATACATTGCAAAATCCAAAACCCAGCACAAGCTGACAACGTACACACCAGAGCATCATTCATCAACAGAATGAAACCCTCTGTTGCTGCCCTCATCTGCCCAGAAGCAAATACCTCTATGCCCGCGCTCATTGCTGAAGCCAAGCGCGCTGAAAAACACGCCAACATGTAATATGCTGCACGCAATGGCAACCACTCCTCAAACAGCAATGGCAGAGAAAACGCCAATGGCAATAAACGCCAAAATACCAACCATAACAAAGGCAACTCCAATCAAAACAACTCCCTTCAGAATTGACCTCCAAGGCATACAAACGTCCATCAAAAGTCTTGTCATGAACAACATAAACTACAACATTGTAGCAGGCATGGACTGGTTCACCTGAGTGAACCCCAGTGTATGTTGGAAAACAAAAACCATGACCATCAAACACAACAGAGTCAACTTCAACATCCTCAAAGAACCTAATGACCTGATTCTAAGAGATACAGTATTTGTCTAAGTCATAAATTAAGATGACTCTGAACATCTAACCAAAGACAGTACCCTCCACATAATGAGGTACTCCAAATTTAATAATATCCAAACACAAAAAATCCAATGCCCAGAACTTGCGGCACTCCTAAATGAATACACTCATGTATTCAAGGAAGCACTCACAGAGTTATCCCCAAACAAGAGGTCAAACACGGCATTGACTTATGCAAAGCCATGCTCAAACCTTCACCCCTCTACAGACTCTTCCCCATGAAGACCCAAACACTTAAAGCCCACATCAAGGACAACCTAGCCAAAGGATTCATTTGCCTGTCTAAATCCCTGTGGGGGGGCAGCAGTTTTCTTTGTAAAAAAGAAAGAAGGATCTCTTTGCTTAGTTACTGACTACAGAGCACTAAATGCAAGTACAGTAAAGAATAAATACCCACTTCCCCTCATTGAAGACCTATTTGCAAGGCTCTCTGGAGCAAAAAAATTCTCAAAAATTGACCTCACATTTGGTTACAACCAAGTTGAAGTCAATGAGAAAGACATACCAAAGTCCGTGTTCTGTACGCAATTTGGGTCGTTTGAATGTAAAGTAATGAACTTTGGGATGACCAACACTCCTGCAACGTTTGTCACCATGATGAACCAAGCGCTAAACAGCCTCTCAAACACATTATGTTACCTTGACAACATCATCATATTTTCAGAAACAAAAGAGGAACACATCACACATGTCTGCAAGACACTCAATTGACTTGCAAAGCACAAACTATACACTAAGCCTAGTAAGTGCCAATTTATGGAAAAGGAACTCTTGTTCTTGAGCCACATTGTCTCTGACAGTGGCATCAAAGCAGACCCAGATAAAATAAAAGCCATAAATAACATGCAACGCCCCACCTCTGTGAAACAAGTTAGATGCTTTCTTGGTATGGTAGCTTACCTAAGGAAATACATCAAAGACTGCAGAAAGCTCACTGCACCAATCAATGACCTAACCAAAGGTAATGCCAAAAAGAAATTCATCTGGACTCCAGAATGTGACAAGAATTTCCAGCTATTAAAACAAGCTTTGATTGAAGCACCAATAATGCAACATACTAATAACAACAGGTGCTACAAGCTTGAGTCAGACGCTATTGACACCGCCATTGGCGCAGTCCTATGCATCTGCCAGCCAGGGCAGCAAGACTTCCTGCCAGTATGTTAAAAAAGCAGAAAACTAACAAACACTGAGCAGAGATACCCAATACATGATAAAGAATTGCTAGCAATATATCACACAGGCAAGAAATGGAGATGTTACCTCAAAGAACACTTAAACGTCTGAGTGCTAACTGATCACAAATCCTTAATCTATTTCAAAACTCAGAACGCACTTGCGCGGCGCCAAGCCAAATGAATGTCCTTGCTGGAACATCTTAACCTGGACATCCAATACAAAAAGGGGGCAGAGATGGTCACAACCAATGCTCTCTCTAGGCTATGCCAGCCAAGAGAGGATCACCCTGACCACCTGGACCCTGACTGGCCCAACCTATACAACTCTGAGTACAAGACAAAGGGAAAGGACCCCTCCACACATCAACTAACCCACAATACGCTAGTAAGGAATGAAAAACATTTCCACATATCAAATGGCACGGTATACCAAATCATCAAAGATAAATACATTCCATACATCCCACTTGCACAAAGAGTTGACACTATACTAAGACACCATTGCCTGCTAGGACACACAAAGGCCAACAACCTATATCTCACACTGAAAGAGATAGTATGATGGCCCAACCTGAAGCAAGACATAATCAATGTTCTAAAAAAGTGTACAGTATGTGAAAAAATACGCCAGCACCAAGGCACCACAGCCAACAGTTAATCCAGTACCTGACCCTGAACCATTTAAGGTTTGGGGACTGGACGTAGTGGGCCCCTTCTCATAAACTAAGACAAATCAATGTTTTCTAATTGTAGCCATTGACTTTTCTACACGCTGGCCCATCTGATGGGCAACAAAGGACCACAAGGCGGAAACAATAAATTGATTCATCAATAAAGCAATCATAGCAGACTACAGCACTCCAGACTACATCATAACAGATGGAGCAAAGGAGATAAAAGGCCACATAGTGAACAACAATCTAAAAACAAAAAACATCAAACACTCCACAACCTCTTCCTACAGGCCACATGGCAGGGATCCAACCTGTGGTGGGTTCCTGAGGACTTGCGGGCGGACAACCCGCGGACCCAGCAGGGAGAGCCCACCACAGGATTGGGGCTAACTTTACAATATAAGATAACAATTTTCCAAGGACTGCCCAAGGTCTGCTTGTAGGCACCATGGAGCCAATCAACCTAGTGAAGGTGATATACATCACCCCAAATATTTGGGTGGAGGTGTATTCATCAGCAGCAACAGAATCTTGCGGGCGGTTGGGCCGCGGGGTGTGGGGCGGCGTCATTGGAACTTAATATGCGGGCAGGAAATTATACTTGTCTCATGATACCAGAGGAGGTATGGTGATTTTGATGCCTTCTCTGTATACAGTTTCAGTCTCTCTAGTTCTAGCTTCAGGGTCGTGGATAAGGATCTCCTCCAGAGTAAACTCCAAATACACTGGGTTGGGTGGGTACTCGGTAAAATTTACTGGGCCAAAGGGAGCTCCTGGTGGACGGTAAAGTTTGGGCGGCTGGTCCACGGTTTCTTGGGGTATGTAGGCATGGGGAACGGGGCTGCGCGGAGTAGACTGAAGATGAAATAACACTAATAACAAGTATGGTATAATCTGGTTGAACCAAAGGTCCATGTCACTTTATTGCAAGGATGGCAATGGGCATCTTCCTGGCGGCCCAGGGTATAAGTATGCCCATCTGTCATGGCAAAACTTTCAAAGATTTTCATGACCCAGGTTTCTCCATCTACTTGGTCCTCCCAGTCCTTGGTGGCAACAATTGTGGGGGTTATTTCATTGGCTGACTTGCAACTAGAGCACTCCAATTCTTTAACCAGGTCACAGGACGGGTCATCTCTGGGTGGTCCGTTTCTTATAGAAGGTATCTTTGTTTCTTCTTCTGATGTGGCCCAGGCTATTCTGGGGTCTGTGGCTAACCTGGCCTGTCAATTGGTTGGGTTAACAGGAACCCCTAGCGCGGGAGGCATCATTGTAGGAAAACTTGGCTCATCAAACTTCAGGAGATTCTCTGAAGTTGAATCCAATCCTGATTCAAACCCCAAAAACTGCGGGCAGCTGGGCGGCTGGCCCTGTGGGCTGGCGGTCCGCGAGATACCAGGGTTTGACTCCCATAGTTGAGGCCTTTTGATTATCATATTTGACAGGAGTTTGTCACTCATGACACCACAGGCCACAGGCCAATGGCAGAGTTGAACGCCTTAACAGCAGCCTTATCAGAACCCTGGAGAAAATAATGGATGGCAAAGCCAAAGACACATGGCCACTATACGTGAAACATGCATTACTAGTATCTGGGGTTTGTACCAATCAAGGGACAGGCTACTCACTGTTTGAACTAACATACAGGTACAATCCAGAAATAGTCACCCACAATAACCAGCCATATGTAAAGATCCCCCCGGGGAAACCTCCCACAGTAGAACAGAAACCAGCTCTACAACACATAGGCCTCAAAGCCAAACTGGCTGAAATAAAGAGACTCAAAACTCAAAAGGTAAACTCAACAGAGGACCCACTCCCCATCAACTCCCCTGTCTGGGTCCTAGCCGGGAACAGAAAGAAACTAGACTCAGTACACAGGGGACCAGGCAGAATTATCAGATACCAAACAGACAGGAACACTTACCTGGTTAAGTTCCAGGGTACCAAAGAACCCATTATCAAAAAGTACCACATATTTTGCCTCCACCCTAGCAAAGGAGAACACTTGATCCAGTTGGTGCCCACTAGTAAACAACTCCAGGAACATCAGGCGGCAGCCATCAAGATGAAGCCCCCTCCTGATGTACCTGAGTAACCCCTTAAGGGAGGGGTGTGTCAAGGGTCTGGATGTACAAGTATTCTGGCTATTGCCATCACACCTAACATCCAGTCATTGCCCAATTTGTTGCCTTTCCAAAATACTGTTTGACATACCGGAAATGGCAACATACCAATATCACATGACTGTCCAGGTATCCAACAACTTGAACCCATCCAGCACATGACCAGCCCCTGGGTTTGGTCTAACTAATATCCCGCCACAGCTAAATCTATATAAAATAAAGTATCATCCAATAAAATATACTTCTTCTCCTCCTACTTTTATATTTGAAGCTTCCCCAAAAGGCGCTCCTTATCAACTTTATCACTTGGCTCCTGATTGGCTTAAAGTTTATCATTAACGTTTTGAATTTGGATCAGTAACAACTTTATCTAAAAACAGTTAACCTATATGTTGTAACTGTGCTGTTTTAGCAGAGTTACAAGGGGAAAAATATTTAGAGGATAGATAATAATCTTTATTGTGAGATAGTTATTATAGCTATTGTGAATCAATGGATAGCAGGAACATGATTGGTGATCACACGGCTGGATGAAAGAGGGGGTGGCTTGATCCTGCTAATGAGTCAAGCGCCACATTGAGGTATCCACCGTGAGGGATCATCATTTGTTCATGTTGATTGATTCTGTAATTCAAGTTGACTTCTGGGTCTGGCTTTGAGTGACCGGGTAATTGGATTGCGGGTCACAAACCTGCTTACTTGGAACCTTGCTGGCGGATTGATCCTGTTGTTTTGACACCCCCCAACTGAAGGTTGGCCTCCTCTAGGGGTAGGTTGTCAGGGAGGTCGTCAGGAGCCCAGGCGCCGTATTGAACCAGTTGTCGTTTGGTGGCAGGCAGGGCAGTTTCCTGTTGTTTCTGTCTTGCTTTGCAAGGTTGTAGGCAGTTGTGGTGTAGCGTCTTGTCTTGCTTGTGTTTCCTGAGCCCTTGCACAAGGTAAGTGTTATTGTTGTTTACCTTTAGGATTATTGCTGGCCCTACTTTTTTGGGTTGTAACTTGCTTTTGTCAGCATTCATGACCCAGAATTTGTCCCCGGCTTCATGTCTCTGGCAGATGGGTACAAAGGTTTTTTAAGTGTTCCTTTTCTTTGGCTGCTTGTTTGCTGTTGGCCTCTATTACTTGAGGATCAGAGCAAGGGGGGACTTGACTTGGGATTTCCAGTTTGGGTCCTGTCAATGCTTAAATGATATTAGGCTGTGGGCCGTATACCAGTTCAAACGGGCTTTTCCCTGTGGATCTGTTCACTTGGGTTTGACACACAAGTAATGCAGTTGGTAGCTGCTTATACCAGTCTTCAGGTCTCCCGGAAGTGAGTTTGGCTAGGGCTTGCACAAGGCTACCATTAAGCCGCTCTACGTGTCTATTGGCCTGTGGGTGGTATGGTGTTGTCACAGTATATTTGACCCAGTTTTTGGCAAGGTACATGTTGGTGTTTTTGGAGGTCAAATCTTTGCCCCCATTGGTTATCAGGAGTTCTGGCTTTCCAAACTTGCTGATTATCTCCTTGCCAATGAATTGTCAGACGTTGTTACTGGTGTGCAATTTCACTGCTTGGACTGCTGGCCACCTTGTCGCAAAATCAATGGCTGTGATGATGTATTTTTTTTGTTGTGCTTTCCTGGCATAGAGCCCACAATGTCCAGGGCCCATACCTTGAACGGTAGTTGGGTTTGAATGGGGAGTACAGACTTAGGTGGGGTTTTGCTTCTGGCAAATTTTTTGCATACCTTGCACTGTTCTAGCACTACCTGGACATTGCGGTATAAGGTTGGCCACCAGGCTTTATGTTTTAGGAATTCATATAGATTCTGGCTCTTAGTATGTCCAAGATCTCTGTGGTAGCAAAGAATGGTATCAACTTGTTAATGTGTGGGAATGTAGGGGATGGTTGTGCCATCTGACATCTTTCTGTGAAGAGTCCCGTATACATCAGCAAAGAGGTGTTCATTCTTGATGACCGTTTCTTTGGTGATATTGGTTGTGCCTGCGGGGAACCCTTTGTCTTTTGGACATAGCACTAGGAGAGGCCAGTCAGGGTTGAGCCCATTTTCACCCCTAGAAGCGCGGACATACAGGCGGGACAGGGCGTCTGCCATGGCAAGTTTGGCCCCGGGCTTATATTGGATGGGCATGTTAAACCTTTCTAGGATTTCCATCCACCGCGCTTGGCGGCGTGACAAGTTTGCCTGTTTATGAAATAGATGAGAAACTTATGATTGGTTAGTGCTGTGAATTCTTCCTGCCGTTCCAGGTAACAGCGCCATTTGACTAGGCAGTGTACAATGGCCAACAGTTCTTTATCATGGATTGGGTATTGACACTTGCCATCTGTCAGCTTGCGCAACTTGTAGGCTACGGGCAGGAAGTTGCCGTCACTATTCTTAATTTGTAGTACTCCCCCAATGAATGAATCTGAAGCGTTGGTTTCCATCTGGTATTCTCCATCTTGTTTGGGGTATTGTAAGATGGGAGCTGTTGTGAGCTTTTCCTTGAGACGTCTAAAACAGAGGTCATGTTGGGGGGGAGGGGGGTCCATACAAACTTGGACTTGGCGCCTTTTATGGCAGACAAGGGGGCAGTCAAGACACTGCAGTTGGGTATGAAGCGTTGTACATAGGCCACCATTCCCAGGAAGGTGCGTAGTTCTGACTTGTCCTTGGGGGGTGGCATTTTTCAGATGGCTTGTATCTTCTGACTGTCAGGTTTGATGCCGTCCTTTGAGACTATGTGTCCCAAGAAGGGTAGTTGCTCCCAGAAGAACTGGCATTTAGAGGGCTTGGCCAGCAGTTTGTGTTGTGCCAGGGTCGCAAAGACTTCCTCAAGGTCCTTGTGATACTGTTCTACCAAGGGGCTGTAGACAATGATATTGTCCAGGTACACAAGGGTGTGTCTGCCTATATGTGGCGCAAACAATTTGTTCATGAAGGTTACAAAGGTGGATGGGGCATTGGTCATGCCAAAGTTGAGTACCACGCATTTTTAGGAACCGTACTTGGTGCAGAAGGCTGTCTTGGGGATGTCTTCTTCCTTGATGTGGATCTGGTTGTAGCCTGCAGTTAGATCAATCTTGGAGAAAACAGAGGCTCCTCCCAAGGCATCAAAGAGATTGTCAATTAGTGGTAAGGGATAACAATTCTTTATGGTGACTTTGTTCAAGGCGCGGTAGTCCGTGACCAGGCGTAAGGTACCGTCCTTTTTGGCCACAAAGAATATGGTGGCCCCAAAGGGAGACTTTGAGGGGCAGGTAAGTCCTTTTTCCAGTGCTTCCTTGAGATAGGCGCGCAGGGCGTTGTCCTTGTTTGGGGTCAGCCTGTGAATGGGACGTGCCTTGGGTACAGCCCCCTTGAGTTGGATATAGTGTTGGATGTGTTTCTCAGGGGGTAGTCCAGGTAACGCTTCCTTAAAGATTTCTGGGTGACGGGCCACAATGTTGCAATCCTGTGGTGTGGAGGTGCCCTGATGGTCCTTGAAGTGTATGATTTCATACTGGCAGGAGTCCCAGTCAATAGCTTTCAGATTTTCCTTCTCATCTGAGGTCTCTGTGATGCGTACAAAGACGTGGTCTCATGGGAGTTGGTCTACGGAGTCCAGGTAGATCTGGTGGTTAACATCTTTGCGCTTAATGGTCAGCACTGAGGTCGCCCAGTCTACATGAGGGTTGTTTTTTTGCAGCCAGTCTAGTCTCAGTACAATGTCAAACTTAGGGAAGTCAATGATGGGACCTTGGATGGTGGAGTGGAGGTTCTCAAGCATGACAGAGAAGGGGGCAGTTTCCTTTGTCACAGCAATGTGATGTTCATCAGCCAGGACCACGTTTTTAATCCGCAAAGGATTAGTGGCCAGCTTGAATTTGTCCACAAAGCTGCTGTTGACTAAGGTTTGATCTGCGCCCAAGTCCAAGAGTGCTGAGCCTGTGTAACTGCAAAAGCAGAAAGGGTAAGACATCAATTTATTGGGATGTCTGGCAATGGTGTATAGCACCAGGTCTTCTGAGGGCACTTGGATCATTGGGCATTGGTCCACGTCCTTGGGTCAGTATTCATTGTTGGGCAAGTCAGGAGTTGTGTGGGGAGAGCTTGGCTTGCTTAGTGCTCTCCCCGGGCTTTTCCCTTGTCTTGGTTGCCTTGGATGGTGGTGACAGAAATGGGTACAATTTGATTGGCCATTATTTCCATTCCCATTCTCATTTAATCCCGTGGGTTTGTGGTTGTTGTTGTTACCATTACCTCCAGGAGGTGGTTGCAAGGAGCACCCACTTGAATGTGAGTCCTTGGGTCTCTCTTGTTTCCCAGTCTGTGCCTTGTGCAGAGCGTTGGAGGTTTGCTCCGCTTTTTCTGCTTCACAGTACAGGTTTTGTAGGTTGGTAACTTGGTCCAGGTTCACATGTCTCATTACGTGCAACTTGAGAGCGTTGTAGTACATGAGGTGTGTTGCTGGGGTGTCAAAAGCCATGTTGGATGGGGCACGGAGACAGAGTTCCTTGTAGGCGTGGGTGAGTTCCTTCACAGTGCCTGTCTGGGTTAGGTTCTTTACTTGGCGTATGATCATGAGTGCTGTATCCTTGAGCACAAACCTTGCCAAGAAGTCCTGTTTAAAAGTGTCCCAGTTCTTGTCAGTGTGCTCTTTGTGCCACTTTTTGCACCAGGTGCCAGCATCATGGGTCAGACAAATGGAAATCTCCACAATTCAAAACTGCTGTGGGCACTCCATCTGAGCCAACTTGCTTTGGGTGGACTGAATCCATGCGGCAGCATTGTCGTTGTTGGCCCCCGTGAAGGGTTCCAAAGCGGCGCTGCGAAGTCTTTGTGCAACATAGGCGGGCATGGTGGTCTTGTCCGCTGGTTGTGGCGTTGATGAGGGAGCCTGAAAGAACCCTAGGGCGGACAGTGCGTTGAAGGCAGGTAGCGGGATCACCGTGTTTTGGTAGAGAACAAAACCATCAGGTATCTCGGTATCAGGAGTGTACGGTGTCCAGTTGGGCGGGAGGCCAGACATAATTCTGTCAAGGATTTGTTGGCCGCGGCGTGTGCAGGCAACAGGCAGAATTTTTCAAGATAAGGTAGGATGGAGAACCTACCTGTGCTACCAATGTTGTAACTGTGCTGTTTTAGCAGAGTTACAAGGGGAAAAATATTTAGAGGATAGATAATAATCTTTATTGTGAGATAGTGATTATATAGCTATTGTGAATCAATGGATAGCAGGAACATGATTGGTGATCACACGGTTGGATGAAAGAGGGGGTGGCTTGATCCTGCTAATGAGTCAAGTGCCAAATTGAGGTATCCACCGTGAGGGATCATCATTTGTTCATGTTGATTGATTTGGTAATCTGAGTTGACTTCTTAGTTTGGCTTTAAGTGACCAGGTAATTGGATTGCGGGTCACAAACCCGCTTGGTTGGAACCTTGCTGGCAGGTCAAGCCTGCGGTTTTGACATATAATTTTCTAATTCAAATTTAGCTGATCACCAAATTGTTGTTAAGTTTTTCACAAGGGGCTGCGTTTAGGTACTAAAAATAACTGTATTCTGGATCTAGATACATGCCATAGTAAATATATGATTTTATAGAAATAAGCTGAACATAAAGAATAAAACCAACTATAAACAAAGAGAACATGGAAAATTGAAATTCAAAATAAATATAATATAAATAGAAAATGTTTGGCAACAGGGGGTTTATTGGGGCAGGGAAGAGTGATGCCTAGGAGGCAGAATAGCACAGGAAGGAAGACATAGAGGCAGTGCTGGCCTGGGGGGTCTGGGATTGGGTAGGTTGGGCTTGTGGGTGAGGGGTGTTGGTGGCAGGAGTGGAGGCAGGAGGATTTCATATGATGGCTTCCATATAACACTTGTCGTATTCCTCATTAGTCATTGGCTGGATTGGCTGGTTGGTGGCAGTGGCCCAAGGTGAAAGGCGCTTGTCTTTCCATGATTAGTTGCCCATGTTCACATGAAAGACAATTTGGGCAAACAAATCAGCCATCATTTGGCAGCTAAAGAGAAAATTGTGGTCAAGGACCCCAAGATAGAGGTCATTGAAAGCCTGAGGGCGGTGCTCCCATAGTGTATCTCCAATGTTAAAGAAGACAACATCAGCCAGATGGATGTCTGCGTGGCCAACTGGGTACACAGAGGCCTGGTGCCCGCATTGCTGGATGGCCTCAAGGGCAGTGGAGCTACCCTCCATCTGGTGGCTCAAGAAAACACGGTACTTGGAATTTGAGCTATCCCAGGAGTCAAGTAATCCACTGAGGATGTGGCTGTACAAGTAGCCATTGATGAAATCTGGGTTTGTCTGATAGTAGACAAAACCCTTGGCTGAAACAGCCAGAAATGCACCAATGAACGTCCTCTTCTTGACCTTCTTCCTTCTATTCTGGGCAGCAGCTTTTCCTTGCTCACCAAAATTGTCAAACACAATTGATAACTTGTAGTACAAGACAATATGATGTCATCTGTTAGACTAATCTGGCATTGGACCAGGGTTGATTTGATGTCTAGATCATACAGGAAATCCTCAGTGCCATCCCATTGGTTGCCGGCAAAATTGGTAAGAACCCATATGGAAGCCACCTTTTGTGCATCCAGAGCTGCACCATGTGCTTGGAGACCCATATGTTATGGTGCGCAAGCTGTTTTCAGACCTGGGTTAGGGGAAGCTTGGGGTCCTGCTAGAGGAGGTCAAGCATGATTGGGTATGCCTCAGATATTTGTGACTTGGGGGCCTTCTTAGGATTCCTGGCCATCCCAATCAGATTCCCCCTGTTCATCAGGTTGTTGAATTCCCGCATGACAGTAGCTTGGGTAAATTGCAACTGGGCAGCAATCTGTTCCCAGGACAGACCCTATAGATTCAGTGTCAAAATTTCCTAGAGAATTTGGGTGGTCATGATTTGTTGCTTGGGGCGCTGGGCCAGGGGAGCTGAAGCCTGATTGGCTGTAGGGGGGCAGGTTGGGTGGTGGCAGGAAGTTGTTCCAAATCAAGGTTGCCATCCTGATTGGTTGGTTGATGGGCAGCTTGTGCAGGGGTGGGTAAAGAAGCAGGGGCAGAGCTAGACACTACGTGTGTTGTAAAATATGCAGCCTGGGTTCTGATTTCTACAAATAGTTAGTCTACTACTTATTTATCTTAATACTATACCTGTTGTGGTATAGTGACAGCCTGGGTAAGGACAGAAGAATATAAGAAGATAATATTACAAAACTGGTGTTTATTATGATAGTATTGCATTTATATAGTGTGAGGCGGAGGAATAGCCACCAGGGGAAGGGAGGCACAGACAGAAGGACTTCCCTAATAGAGGAGAGTGGATTGGCATAGCAGAAAGTCCCACACAAGAGAATGACCGGTTTTACGCAGTTTTCCTTAAGGAGGGAGATATAAATAACTTTGTTGTTCTATTATTAACCTCAGAAGTAAAGCCTGTTCCTTATGCGCATTCAAAAGGCGCTTTGAACACCTGTTTTAGAGGCGTTTTAAACGTTTTTATCTTTAGTAAAATCAGGACGCAATAAAGCAATCACACAATTGTTCTGTCGCTCAATTCCTAGATGGATGACTTAGTGTCTAATCCATTTAATCTGCAACAACATGACTACTGAACAAGTCAAAGCCATATGGGTTGGGGGTCAGTAACAGGTCAGCTTCCTTGTTACCTGCCTCAAAGGCTTGGGTGTAAACAGGTGCCTCCACGTTCTGAGCCTTGCCTCCATTGAAGCTGGCTTGACTGCTGGCGCCGTCAAAGATATTGCTAGTAAAAACCATTGTAAAAAAACTTAGGATAAAATCACTAAAGGTAGAAAATTTAAAAATTAATGATTTATTTTTATTGTAATCTTGAGTCCATATTTGGAAGGTTCTTAAAACCATTTCATACAAATCAGGATCCATGAAAATGAATAAAATGCCCTTTTCCCAAATTGGATATTGTTAATTGTCTGTCAAACTGTTATTGTTCTATTTTAGGCTGCTCATATTACACATCTTGTGTGAGTTCATTTTGTTTTGTGCTTGCAGAATCTTGCTTCTAGATTGCTCAAATTTTATTTCATTTTAGTCCTTCTATTGGTGCCTTGTATGAATCCTGATTGGATTATAATATACTTCAGAATAGCATCCATTCATCTCACTTTTTGCGTCAGTTCATTTTGTTTGTGATTTGAACTACACCGCTTGATGTTTGCTATAATTTTGTATGATGGGCTAGTGAAATTTTGTTTTTTGTTTGACAGTTCATTTATTAACTGAAATTTTATAAATTAATTGAATCCTGAATCTTAAGCAACTTGGATTTAGTTCAAACCTGAAATAACTTTGTTTAAATCTGAGGTATTTTTGGTTGTTGCCATAGCTTTTAAAACTACTGTATTAAGATATTGGAAATTATATAGTTGTAGTGAGTCAAATATGAGGAGTGTCATGAACCGCCATAAAATTATTATTTCCAAAAGTTGCGTTTTGACTACTTGGGCTGATAGAGCAGATCCTTGCCATCAAAACAAGCCCTTAATGGTCTCTCTAGGTGAACTAGTTCAGAAGTTAATTTGAGTTGAATATTCAGCCCAGGAGAACTCATTGTGTCACAAGTGACAAACTCTTATCAACTATGCTTATCAAAAAGCCTCAACTACAAAACTCAAACCCTGGCATCTCGCGGGCTGCCAGCCCGCAGGGCCAGCTGCCCACAGTTTTTTGGGCTCAAACCAGAACAGGATTTGACTTTGGAAAATCCTCTAAAGCTGGATGAATCAAAATCACCTACATCAACACTCCCCACACTAAAGGCTCCTGATAAAACAACCAATCAACAGGAGGGTCCAGTCACAGATCCCAAAATAACTTGGGCCCACACGGAAGTGGAAACAGAGAATTTTCCATAGAACACGGACCACCCAGAGACAACCCATCCCACAACCTGACTAGGGAATTCAAGCATTCTCAGTTCAAACCAGCCAATGAAATAACACCCGCAATTGATGCCACCAAAGACTGGGAAGACCTGGTAAACAGGAAAACCCAGGCCAACAGAATCTGTGAAAGTTTTACCATGACAGATGGGCATACTTATACCCTGGGCCGCCAGGAAGATGCCCATTGCCATCCTTGCAATAAAGTGACATGAACCTTTGGTTTAACCATATCATACCATACTTGTTATTAGTTTTACTTCATTTACAGTCTACTCCTTGCGGCTCCGCACCCTGTGCTCACCTACCCCAAGAAACCACGGACCAGCCTCCCAAACTTTACTGTCCACCAGGAGCTTCCTTTGGCCCAGTACATTTTACTGAGTACCCACCCAACCCAGCGTATTCAGAGTTTACTCTGGAGGAGATCCTAATCCACGACCCTGAAGCTAGAACTAGAGAGACAGAAGTTCTTTACAGAGAAGGCATCAAAATTATCTGCCCCTCTGTTATTCCAAGACAAGTATAATTTCCGGCCCGCATATTTGGTTCCAATGACACCGCCCCTCATCCCACGGCCCAACTGCCTGCAAGAATCTGTTGCCACTAATGAATCCACTTCCACCCAGGTATTTGGGGTGCTGTATATCACCCTCACTGGATTGGTTGATTCCATGGTGCCTATGAGCGGACCTTGGGCAGTCCTTGGAAAATTGTTATCTTATATTGTAAAGTTAGTCCCAATCTTGTGGTGGGCCCTCCCTGCTGGGCCCGCAGGCCGTCTGCCTGCAAGTCCTCAGGAACCCCCCACAGGTTGGATCCCTGACACATTGATACATCCTGAAAAGGAAATGTGATTAGGTATTGGGCCTACAAAGACAACAATCAACGCTGTGTGGACAAATACTAGTGTATCTCAGCTGATACTGATCGGATTTAGACGTTCATATGCTCAAATTGAAGCCACAAAGGGGAGCTTCAATTTGAGCATTTTTTTGGAAAATAAACAGAAGCAAAGCGTGAAGTTCAAAGATTCTCAAAGGAATATGATGCCATACAATCAGCTGATATCTCAGACTCACAGAATGAGCCCCCAGATGAAGACCCAAGAACCTCTGAAAATTTTCTGGAAGAATCAGATCAAATGATATAAAAAAGCCTGATTCCCCTTTCCTTCCTTTGTGGTCTTTTTTGGTCCTTGAAATAAACAAATCAAATACAATCAATTTTCAATTTAATGGTTCAGAGTCAGAAGCCCTTGGGCCCTGACAAGGAGCAAGATACCCATTGATTGGTTGCTTGGACGTGTAGAATTATGGCTTGATTCTAATAATAAGTGAATTGATAAATCAAGCTTGCCCCTGGATTGAGATTGTTGTGTTTCATGTTTCCTTGTTTGTCAACTCAAGTTGACTTCTGTTTTTGGCTGCAAGTGCCAGGATAGTTTAACCAAGGAACAATGGGTCCTTTGTGCTAAATTTTGCTGAGAGGTTAACCCTGCAGTTTTGACATCAGTAGTTTGTTATATCTTTTTATATCATTCTTCATGAATTTAGGATTCTTGGGTTGGGGTACAAGAGAGTTAACTAAAAAATATAAAAGCCAGCTCTTCAAAAGAGCTAAAATGTGGTAATTAGAGAAGACAAATGCTACTGCAAGGTTAAATAGTGGTTTCAGCCTAATAACAGCATCCTCAGTAAGATTTGGCAATGGTGAAATAGGTGTAAAAGTTGAGGTCTAAGGCACTTACATTGTATAAGGATCACACTCAAAAAATAATATCAGTTCCAGGAACTCACCCTGTGGAAAGCAGAATATCATTTTGACTGACTAGTGAAGAGGGATTCAAAACAGTTTGTATGGTTCTGATGGAACAGGTACTATACTCAGATAAAAGATTTTGCTGAGCAAAAATTAACACTCAAGTAAAGGATTAATCTCCCCAGAAACAGGTAAGCACCAAGATAAGATAACAAGAAACCTGTTGCAAAGCGGTAGAAAACTTAAGCAGGACTACAAACAGAAGAACTGGAGCCAAATGTGATATTCTAATTGATGGGGGGATTTTCTGAAATAGTTGATGTATGATACCACACTCCAGGAATAACTTGGCTTCATTTCTTCTTGGTCCCAGTGGAGGATTGGGTACTGGAGCCAGATTTTGATCCAAGGGAAACAGAGGCATAAGTAAGCTGGAAGAACAGGAGGGCTATAAGCTATTTGAAACCAGCCTCTCCCAAAAAGAAAGCGTTGTGTGGTTTCATGGAGATTAATCTGGTTGGACATAAACAATAGGCAATTAGTTAAATATAGTGAATATGATAGCTTTATTGATTGGGAAAATAATGTAAATGGGGATCACCAGCTTATATAGATAATAGTTAGAAAGTTTTGGATTTATTTACTCCAGTTTGAGTCAAAATACAACTTCCTATGTTTGATAATGAGAAAATTCAAGGAGTGAATAGTATCAGTTTGAAATTTAAGTCACATATCAATTAGCTCTGTTGAAACACCTAAAACAACTTATTATCTTCTCTTAACCACAACTTAAGGCTGCAGTGGTATCAGTGGAGTAAAAAGCGTTAGAATCATGGCTGGTTGTTGTTGCAGTTGATAAACAAGTAAACCAGACTCCAAAACAGCTATCCAGATCAGAAAGTTCAACCCCAGAGTTAAGGAAGCAGCCACTGACCTTATGATCATCTACATCTCTTTCTTCTCCCTATGATTGGTAGGAACTACTTAGATTTGTGTTTTTGGTTTTGGATGGTAAAGTAAGATTCTCTTGTTTAACTTTTTGTTTTGTACTGGCCTCAGCCAGGGTCTCAGGGCTGAACCTGGATGGTAGGCCCTGATTAACAGTTTTGAAATTTGCATGCTCTTGTGAGCAATTTCCTTTTGCTGTGTCCACAGCCCCCAAGGCAGATTTTTGATGTGAATGATTCCCAAGTGTACAAGCCTCCTCTCAGCATGCACCTGACCTATCTTTATCTAAAACTGAAGTGCATTGGATGGTAGGTTCACCAGAAATAATAGTCCTGGCAATCAGAGCAAGAAACAGTAAGTTTGTTGAGTGGTAAGAGAAGGGTATCTATAGCTTTCATAAGCTATAGGGATAGAATAAAACATTGTGTGCCATCCATATTATTCTCCACAGCAGTAGGAGACAAGTGGTGATAGGCTGTGTGAGCTTCTCTTCTGGAGACATATTGTTGCCTTGGTTTGGATGAGTTATTCTTTGGATGGCACCTTTAATGGACAAGGCATCACCCTTACCTTTGATGGAAATGGCAGGGGATAAATGTGAGTGAGATAGTATGGGATTTATATATGGCAACACTTTTGTATCTGAGCTTTGAACAGGAAGTCCTTGTAGGATTGGCATTGGTGGATAAGGTGGCATCCACAATCTGAGGCGCATGTGAATTCAAAATGAAAAGGAGGTAAGACCAACATATTCTGAGGCAAGAGGGTTCAAGAACTGTCAGAGGAAGTCAAATCTCCAACAGTGAGCAAAATGTATCTGACCCCAACTGGACCATGATCTATCACTACAATATGGATCAAAGGATGATGCCTGGTACCTTTCCTTAGATTAAAAAGTCATTAAAAGCACTTTTTCAAGCATGCCAATATAATGCTCCAGAAGGTAGATGCTGACTTTTCAGATAATTTCCTGAGGATATCGTTCTATGTTATCATCTGAAACCAGGATGCACCAGAGTGTACAACCATATTAAATTTATGCAGCATAGGGTCTGGTGCCCCACATTGCTGCACTTATACTGTAACATAGCTCTGGCTGGGAACAGCTTTCTAAGACCAAGGCACAAAAAAGGAGAGTGTTTTGTATATCACTTGTAGTGCCCTGTAAACATAAGCTCTTGATGTTGTGGGCTGCCACCTTAAACATCCAAGGATAGGGGGTTATCACCATGTTTGTTGGCTATACCACATGCTGGTTTGTAGCTTATGCTGCTAAAACCACTCATGATAATGGTTTCTAGATCTGTTAGCTCTGAGATAATAGCCAACTTTGGAAAATAACCCGCCTGATTGTACATGATGAGCTTAGGATTTGATCAGCTGCTGTCAGAACCTACTATATATGGAAAGAGCTGTGGCATAAAGTTATGATCTCTTACACATGCAGGACAATGGCTGTATTGAGCACCACAAAGGGAGGATATTTAAAGGTGCTATAAAAACCAGTGCACAAGGCCACACTAACTGGCTTAAACACACAAAACTGGACTTCTTACCAGCTGTACCAGAATTAGCTATAACACTGGATACAGTAGTTTTCAAACCAGTTGAGATAAACGAAAATAACTCAGTCTAAAAACTAAATCAAAGTTGATCCAAATCTATTGTAATTTAATATACATTCCTTAATTTTTGTTTTAGACTGAGATTTTTCGTTTATGTCAATAGGTTTGAAAACTACTGACTATATTTTTGATTTAGTGTATGGCACCAAGCCCCAAACACAAGCTGGGTACAATAGCTCCCACAGACTTGTAAAACCTGTTAAGGTCTTTGAAGATACACCAGCTTTAGATGCCTTATGATAAAAGGCTGCAATAAAAGTCTGAAATGTGTCAATCAACCGAGCGGTCCTCACCTAGACTGCTTCAGATAGGGGATGAAGTTGGGATATGAAACTCCAAATATATAAATCAAACCGGAAAAGCTGGGATCACATGTTCCCAGTATTGTACAAAACAATAGCAATTTCAACATACAGGATGCCAAGAAAAGGCTTAAGTACCACCATGATCATTTTGAGCCAACACCATTGAGCTGCTTTAAGTATACAACCCTCAACCAGCTATCCCCTACCCCAGAAAAAGGGCACACCGCAATCAGCCAAAACATTATCTTCACTTTCTGGGCTCCACCTTTTGTAATGGGTATTTTTGATCTTGGTTTGACTCCAGGCCTGACTTACATGCTGTTCAGAATAGACCTTAACCAATATTGGCAATCCCTTAAATGAAACCCAGTGACACAAAGGATACCTCCACTCATGTAGATCAAGTAGGATCAGTACACCCCATGACTATACATGAGTCACTCTTATTTCAAACACCACAATAGGGCCATTTCTTTTAAGAGTAGATAGACACTATTTTTCTTCCAAAATAAAATCACTCTTTTTCCTGCAGTATCTGCTGTCCATAGTGCAGTTATGACATACCTGGAGGGGGAGGTGTTGAATACCAGAATTTGGCTTGAGATTTGGTTCTTTGCAATCCTCCTACAGCACCATTGCCTCTCTGAGAGCACTACCATGATTATCTGTCCACATAAGCTGTCCTAGCAGTGCCTTCGACATAAGTCCTGTACCACCCTTCTTTAAATACTGGGTTCTCGTTCTCTCAATAAGCATCTAGTTCATACTGCTTTACCTTTAATCAGCTTCCCATCTGCTGTTCCTCGAAATAATAGTGTTGTATCAAATTTGATATCTAGTTTTTAAACGTTTTAAAGGGGTTCATCTGAAGCAGCATTTTGAGAAACTTATTGATCTTCTAAACAACAAGAAATTTTAATTAGTAGTAACAATCCTGAAGAAGATATAAACTAGAAGGGACAGGGCTTGCCTCTGGTGGGTTATAAAGGGGGAATAAGAAATCAGAGGAATTGAGGTGTGGGATGGAGTATTGAGGCTTTGGGGCAGGAAGTAAAGCAAGCGATAGGTCGTTACATTGTTCCTCATCGGAATTGTTTCCCTCCCACTATAAAGAGTCAATGGACCGAAGGGAAGTTGGTTACCTCGGAAATCTGCTGGTATATTTTGATGTAGCGGGCTTTGAGTAGACTAGCCCCAGCAAGATACTTGAGACGCAACGTTGAGTGTACGTTGTTGGTGCTTTGTGAATTTGTAAACTTCTTGAAAGCGGCTTTAGCCGAACTGGCAGCGTGCATTGCACGGCGGTCATTCACTGCATCTAAAGCCAAGGCTCTCCACACCAAACCCAGCCCTTTGTAGAGTTGGGCCCCGTCAATCACAAATGTTAATATAGACCGGGCCACGGTAGACATGCGAGATGAGAGGATGTTGTAGTGTGCTTGGTTGAGCTGCTCAGCAAGGCAACTGAGAGAACTTCCAATGTTATCAGTTTGGATGTTTTTATCCATTGACTTGAATCCAACGAGTTCAGCTTGATGTTGTGCAATGCTACACATATTAGCTTCTAGTAATTGATTTCTACCTACTGAGCTAAAGCCAAGCAAGCAGATGGAGTACAATCAAAAGGTTTAGGCGAATCCGCAGGCCATGAATGTTCTGATAAATAAACATACGTGCCTGCTGCTCGTAAATATCGAGAAATTATCTAAAATTTAGAATGCAAATACTTAAGGACAATTACCACACGTGGCATTGTATCCTTGCTTGAAAAGGTACATGCGCTTAGTGCTACATTTCCCCAGTTCATTGAAAGGCCAGCCAAAGCTAATTTTGCAAAATACCAATCGGCAGTAAGCCCAGCAAACACAACAGACGACTGTGTCACAGTTGTGCTTGAAGGCCCTTGACGGGTCTTTGAGCTCAGACTGCAACTCCAAACCACCTCTTAGAAAATAGAGGATTAGACAAAAATATTGAAATCTAAATTCTTACCGAAATCCGGCCTCAAAATTACACTACCATGTGATAATAGCTCCAGCAAGGGGTTTAAAAAGTGAAGATATTCTGTTATTGCCTAGAAAGAAGTATGAAGTAAAATCAACTGAGAATTTGTTTAGGGCATGTATCTTTTTTAAAATTCACAAGACTACAGAAGACCACAAACCATTCACTGAAATGTTTAGTTTAGCCTGATAACCCTATATCGAATAAATCCTATAGCAATAATAGAAGTAATTATCCCAAAAATTTTCAGCCGAAGCCAATTCAAAGCAATTAAGAGGAAAAGTAAGAAACTAACTTCTGCAAAAAATGCTGAACGAAATTAAACCTGTCGCACCTCAAAAACAGAGAGATAATCAATACTGGTCTCTTTCTTGGTGCCCTCACCAAGAAGCTCAGTCATCCTGAATCGATATTTCTGAGCATTAGCAATTAACAACTGTATATTTTTCCGGCTATCAGAGGGATCATGCAATTGTCTATGCCCCAAAGAAAGATTGCTGAAATCAATATTTGAATTAGGTGTGGCTTCTGTAAGGTCGCCTATCATGAGATTTTCCTCCAGTGAGACTTGTTGAGTAGCAGGAAGATTTAAGTACAAAACGGCTAATTGGATATCCCAACGAACATCGGGAGAGACGTCACTCAAGTCGAAATCAATCTGCGTATCTGTCAGTTTATGGGTAAGGCGTTGAGCTTTATTTAAAAACTTTTCACGGATCTTGCTAGTGCTATTTTCGTGTTTTAAACTTGGATTTTTGTTTTTGGTATCTTTGGGGCTTGATGATACACTATAATTCTGACTAGGTATTGAGGCCGAGCTATTTCTACTGGTAGGAGGGAGCGATGCCTGTGAGGAAGTAGATTTGATTGAATCTGAGAGACTTTCCTTCTTTGCTAAAGGTTCCCTCTTCTCTGAAGACCCACGTCTTGCAAGTGATGATTTGAGTTTGTTAAACATCTACTCTCATTAAAAAGATGCTTGAAACAAGGGCTCCAAGATTTTAATCACAACTGGATTTACTCTGGACGCTATATGATTCGGGCTCGACTCGCCTCAAAACATGGTCAAATCTGACCTGGTGTCCAGACTGTCGATAGGCAAAAGCTCCATTCTTTATAAATAGGTTAGCATTTTACAACAGCCTGGATATGTTAATAACATAATCATTGAATCAGCAATATGCACATTTTCACCAAATTAATTTCCAATGTAAAAATTAAAATCCATAATATAATTCCCTCTTCCCTATAGTATGTATGAACTGTTGAAAATGTACAAGTTGCACATTATATTTTTAATATATTGATCTTATGGCAGGTAAATGAATTTTTAATTAAAAACCCAAGTGTAATTTTCAGAGCTCTTGATATGGACAAACCAAGATCAGATTAGAGAAAACTAAAGTTACAGGTTGAACAAAACATAGACGGTGTGGGTTTTTTAGTGATTGCATGAGACAGAAGCCATTACAGTAGTTTCCAAAGCTGTGACAATAAGCTAGATCAACTCATCTCTGAACATTACAGAATGAAAAAACCTAAGATTAATCAATATAATTCATTGGTTTAAATTATGTTCTGAGCCGAGTTGATTTCGCTCACTGTCACAGCTTAGAAACTACTGCAGCATTTTTAATGTGACTGTAAAGCCCATACATCACTAGAGACTTGGCCAATAAGATTCGGGCTCCTGGGTAAAGGAGAAGCCAGTAAGCTGGAAGGTGACTGGACAGCCTATCATCAGTAGCCTGGAAAGCTTGGCTACAGGGCTGAAGGATCTAAAAGATCTCACATGTATCCCAGCAAATGGTACACAGTCAAGAAGGAGAGCAAGTGCTGTAAATTAGACTGTTTGGTAATTCTGAGTGAGAGTTAGTCTCTTAGTAATGTTCTATCACTATACCTGATAGCAGGATAATGAAATCCTAGTAGGAATTAACTATATGTGAGGGTAAAACTTATCATTTATTAATATGAAAACCAAGTATATATAGTTATGGGGTGGGTAATTGGTAGGAGGGGGATTGGGGGAATTTGGCTTTGGCTTTGGCTTGATATAAATACCAATATTGGGCATCAATACTAATATTAGTTATCAACACTAACCCAGAGTTATAGATCAATTGATTGGGTTATTGTTTAAACCTCCATTTAATATTCCAGACTCAGAGTTTAAGGGTGTGTGTTGAATCCGGAATTGATGAATCTGGTATTTGCCAGTTACCCAGGGTCTTCAAACTGTGTCATTTCCTGGGAAAATTGGAGCTGAATCTAGAACCTACTGGTGTCCACTAGTTCTCAATTGTTTGGTCACATAATCACCTAATGCATAAGTGGATCTGAATTCTAATTCAATGTCAATCAAATCCATTGTCCCTTAGCATATTTGTGACAGCAAAGAAGTGGTTGAGTAAAGATTCAAACTTAGGTCTTGGGAATATACTTGGTTATGTTGATAAACACAGTGGCCCAAAAAATACCCAGCCAGCAACATTTTAAAGAAAAAAGTGAATTTCAATAAATGAAATTTGCTATAAAGAGCACGAGCAGATGCACCGCAGACTTTTACGCAAGTATGGTATATAAAATGCAAAAATAAATAAATGTTAAGAAAATTTAAAGATAATTCAAACATATTTAATAATAGGAGCTGTGCCTTTAAGTATATTAAAGCGCATAAAATAAATATGAGACAGCACCTCCTATTCAAACTTACCTAGATTAAAAAATTGGGGTTAGAGAATCTTTTGCACAGAAAACATGGTTAAAACAATAGAAATACCTGAGTTTATTTGTGGTCAAGTTGTTCAATCTAAGGAAATGGGTTTATCCTATAGAAAGATAGCCAAGGAACTCGAGATTGGCAAAGAAACTACCCAAGGAATTTAACTCAAGTTACAGGAAACCAACTCAGTGAAAAATTGCCTGAGATCAGGCCATCCTAAAAAAACTACTGATTGAGATGATCAGTCTATTGTTAGAATAGTTAAGAAAAATTGATTTATAACTGCCAGTCAAATTAGGGAGACTATCAAAAATACCTTGGAAAGTGATATCTCTGAGGCCACTATTTGCAATAGACTCCATGAACTGGGGTACTATGGCTGTTTTTCAAGAAAAAACCTCTTATAAGCCCAAAGAATAAAGCCAAAAGATTGGCCTTTGCTCATAAGTATGTTAACTATCTTATATCCTTTTGGAAAAAGGTAATTTGGCCTGATGAGACTAAAGTTCAGCTTTGTGGATCTCAGAGACACCAAACTGTCTATTGCAAAGCTGATGAAGCTTACAAAATTGATTGCTTAAAACCCACTGTTAAAAATGGACGCCAGGGTGTCATATTTTGGGGCTGTTTCACAGCCAACAAAAGAGGGGCAATCCAGCCAATCAGTGAGAAGGTAAATGTTGATGTTTACAGAAGAATCCTTGATTGGAATCTTCATCTATTTATGAAGGATCTACAAGAACTGGTTAGTTATATCTTTATGGAAGATAACGCTCTTATCCACAAATCCAAGAAAGTTATAAAATACTTGGATGATAAACAGATTGTTTGTTTGGATTGGCCTCCTCAAAGCCCAGATTTGAATCCCATTGAAAATTTTTGGGATGTTGTCAAACCCAATTTGCCAAAAACCTCTAAACAATCCATTATGGATCTTAAATTTGGAGTGGCAAAAGCATGGAAAGAAATTCCTATGGAAACTTTAAAGAACCTATTCCATTCTATGCCCAGAAGACTTGCTGCTGTGACTGAAGCCAAAGGTTGGCCTACAAATCACTAAGTCTATAGTATATTCAGCTTTGAAACCTATTATTATTTTATATTAAATATTCATACTTCTGAAACCTTTTTTATTTTTCTTCCTATTTATTTTTGCGTTTTTATATACCATACCTGTGTAAAAATCTGTGGTGCACCTGCTCATGCTTTTTATAGTGAACTTCATTTATTGAAATTTACTTTTTTCTTTAAAATGTTGCTGGCCGGGCAATTTTTTGGGCCACTGTAGATCATAATCTAGGTTGGTTCCAGAATAGCAGTGTTTTAAATAGGCAGAGGCAGGGTATCTCATTAGAGAGGGTAAGAAGTCCAGGAGCATAGGCCTACTCATCTTCTGGGGGGTGTTATATGAAAAATTGGAAGTTTTATAAAGCTATATATTTTAGGCTCAATGTTGTGTTTGGCTCCTGGGGACAACATCCAGGAGGACATGACAGGAAACCTTTATAACAAAAGGTTTGATTTTTGAAGCTAGCCTTGGGTTAGCTTTCAGAGCAAAATTAAGGGCAAATACCTTAATTTACTGGAATACAAGATGAGGAATTCCTTTTGGCAAAAAGGAAAGGAAAAATCTTGAAGAAGATTAAAGCCAATGCAAATTTGGACAAACTTGTCTCTTTTAGGAGAATAAATTCTACTTAAATAGTAGACAAGGGTCAATGATCACTCATTAGGTAGACAGAGTGGCAGAGGGGGTCACATTGGGTTGAAATCATACCAGGATCTGTCACAGGCTGGTATGGCAATCTGGAATGGGTTGACACCAATGTCCACCCATTTATGAAAGGCAAGGAATATCCAAAGTCTAAAGAAAAACCAACCAAATCTTTGCACATATCACCATTTGAAGGCCATATCAAAATAGCATTAATGGTGCAATTTCTGACATACCCCCCTCAAGATTAGACACAGGAAGTTGATATTTGCGGAGGAATTTGGAGTGAACTTGGGCAAACAAACAACCAGATGATAGCAGCTTCACGGTATACTCAACGCCCTTATTAAAGTTGACTTCACCAGGTCCAACCCAGAGAGATTCTAGCTTATGGGCTCTGCCTCCAGTACAGTTCTGATAGTAGAGAACTAGGTCACCTACTTGGTACTCAGATAGGGGGCTCTGGAAGCATCAGAGGTCAAGAGTTCTAAAGCTTTGACCTTGTAAGCAGTAGAATAGGCTATAGCTTGGATGTCAATGATACAATTAATCAAGTCTTTGGTATGAGCTTCAGGATTGGCAGACACATCAACTTTGATCAAGAGGGTCCCAAGATGGAGGGACTTGTGGCTTCACGCCCATACAGCATGGCAAAGGGAGATTAGCCAGTCACTTGGTGTCTACTGAGTTGATACACAAAGAGAGCAGCAGGGAGGAACATATCCCAATTGGTAGCATCAGAGAGGGTGAGTTTCTTCATAATGAACACAAGGGAGGAATTTGCTCGTTCAAAAGTCCCATTTGTTGACAGATTATACAGCGCAGAGAAGGATTGTTGAGTACCCATAGCTTCTACACTAGACATGATGAGGCGAGCATTGAAGTTGATGCCATTATTGGATAGCAAGACTTGAGGGCACCCGTGTCAATATAAGATATCTTACAACAAGAAATTTGCAGTAGTCTTGGCAGTTATATCTTTTCTAGCTCTGGCTTCAACCCATTTGCTAAAATGCTCTAAAGCTACCAATATTAACCAACATACAGACATAGAACAAGAGAGAGGCCCAACAGCATCAATACTCACAGTGGGGAAGGCATGCTTAGGCGGGATGATCTTTGAGTTTTTTACCCCCCAAAGGAAGTTATTGAGTATGCGTCAACTTGACAGGATGTATCCCAAGGACTTGCACCTTGACACACTCAATTGCTGCGTGAAGCAGTTTCTCACCCACAGGAAGGATGATCTTGAACTGATGATGTAATGGTTGGGGCTGTGGAGCTGACAAGAATTACATGATGCAATGACATCAGGGATTAAGAGGCACATTTTTCCCAATAGAAGTTCTTTCACAACCAGTCATGAGTTTTTGCTATACCCCCGTTGCCAGTATCAATGCGGGCTTGGAGGATAATGAATATTCTCATAATAGGGCAAACATAGGGCAGATAGGCGTTGTTGACCTTCTTGAAGAGTTGCTTATCCCAAATCACAGTATCCTTTAATAAGGCCTGTAGAGCCAGTTGGATCTCTTCTGGTTCAGTGGTCCAAGAGTCAGGGCATCCTATTAACTTGTATAATCAATCAGCGTCTGCAGGATGGACAGCTAGTATAAGCATTCTAGATAATCCAGTAGAGTTCTGATGTTGCGCACCAGGATAGTGTACCACAGTGAAATCATATCCTTTTAAGAGCAGAGCCCAGAGTGCTAATTGACCTTCAGGCTCCTTTAATTGCTGTAGCCATTTAAGGGATGAATGATCTGTGACCACAGTAAATTGAGTTCTGTAAATTTAGTGCCAGAACTGTCTTACCACATGTAAAACTGCCAGACATTCATTTTTGGTGACACTATAGTTCTTCTTGTGCTTGTTGAGGACTTGCAAAGAATAGGCCACAGGTCAATCTATGCCCTCATTGTCAAGCTGGGCTAAGATGGCACCCACTGCTACTCCACTGGCGTTGATGTATAAGATAAACTCCTTATCATAATCAGGGTAGACTAGGATAGGAGCCTCTTTTAGCTTGGCCTTCAGCGCCTCAAAGGATTGCTGTTGACTGTCAGTCCATTCAAAGGGTATGTCCCAGAGGAGTTGGACAAGGGGTTCAATTAGTTCAGCAAAGTCAGGGGATAAATTGTCAATAATATCCCATCATGCCAAGAAAAAATTGGACTTCACATAGATTTATGGGGGCAGCATCTTGTCAATGGCTTTCACCTTATTATTCATGGGGTGTATCCCAGTTTGGGTAACCTCATGGCCTAAGAATGTGAGTTGCTCTTTAAAGAAGGAACACTTGGAGGATTTATGCTTTAAACCTGCTTCTCAAATATTAATAAAGACAGCCTTGAGATGATCCAAATGATCAGTAAATGCAGAGCTGAACACAGTGATATCATTGAGATATACAAGGACACATGAGAGCTTCAGATCTCATAGAATAGAGTACATAGTTTGTTGGAATTTAGCTGGGGCGTTACAGAGTCCTTGAGGCATTCAAGTGGGTTTGTAGAGACCTTCTGAGGTGATAAGCACAGCCTTTTCTAAGTCTTTTGGGAACAAGTCAACTTTCCAATATACTGATGCCAAATTCATTGCAGAGAATAATTTTGAGCCTCCCAATTGTCTAAGGGTATAATCAATCCTTGGCAAAGGATACAAGTCTTTTTTTGTTAAAAGTTTAGGCAGTAGTAATCCATCACAATGCGGTGGCCTATGTCCTTCTTTTTGAGAGAAAATAAGGGGGAGGCCCAAGGGCTCTGAGAGGGAGCCAAGAGCCCAGCATCCAAGAGTTTTTTAAGCTCCTTAGAAGCCTGGGCATCCTCCACCCTACTGCGGCAGTAAGGCTTGGCACAAAAGGGTGGCACATTGCCAGTATCTATCTGATGAATGACCCCTTTTGCTAGGCTGTAGTCTGTAGGTCTGGAGGCAAAGATATCACTGAATTGGTCAAGCAGTTCCAGCACATCCTTTTGTTGGATGGGCAAAAATTTTGGGAAGTCAGCAGTGGTGAACAGGGAGAGAACCTGAGGGGTTTCTTCAAATATATTAAAGTTGCTGAATGTTCCAAAGGAGTAGAGAGACACCACCTGATTGGCCCCTAATATGCAACCATGCCCTACAACTTGGCCCCAAGATATGTGCATAGGCAAAGCAGTCAGGTTAGCTAGAAGCAACTGTACAGGCTCCTTATGAGTTTGGTCTAAGATCCCTGGACATAACCAAGGCTCTTTGCGGCTGAGAGACTCAGGAGAGTATAGCCCCAGGAATGACTTTTCAGGAAGTTCATAAGATATCTGAGAGTCTATAATCACTTGGGAGCTTGGAGGGACAGTAACAGCCACAGGGGCAAGAGGAGGCACACCTTCCTCTGCAGGACAGAAAGGAGGGGAACACATATTGGAGGAATTAGTTCTGTACTTGAGTGGGAAGATACCTGTGGGGTATTTGAGCACACAAGTCTTAAGGTGTTTTCTCAGGAGATGTGGAGGTTCTTCAAAAATTAAAGGTACCTTGTATCCTAAGAGCAATAAGTATCCACCTTGAAGTTTTATAATTCCATTATATTCAGAGGAATTGTGTACCAACTAGGAGATCATAGATTTTCCCTCTAGGACAACAGCAGGGGAAGCAATGAGAAACTTTCTGAACCTCATTGGCAGCGCAGAGTAGGCACCAATGGCTCGGGTTTGAGCCATTCCAGCAGTACCATATGATTGAGTGTAGTTGAGGTTAGGGGCCAGCTTAAGCTTCTTCATTAGCTTGAATGATACCACATTGAATGAGGAACCTGTATCCAGAATTGCCTTGATCTTAATCTTTTGGATTGACACTTCCATGCGGGTAGTATCTTTCCCAAAGGGGGTAAGACGGCCTGAACGTCTTTTGCAGCTTCTAACTCTTTCTCTCATTTGGCTAACATATATTTTAAGGCAGGAATTTTCTTATACACAGTTTGAAAAGGGAGAGATACAGGCACATTCTGGAAGAGGGCTTCTGCTAGCTCTGCAGCTTCTTCCAAAGAGTCTACCAGGATGGTAAGTTGATGAGCCTGGGCTAGGTAAGGGCAAGCCACTATGGCCTTGGCTTCACTTGAAGGTGGGAAAGTTGTAGTTGTGGTTCTCCCTGAGCAAAGCTTGTAAGGGACCAAAAAAGTTTCTGGGACAGCCAACATAGAGTAGTCATAACTATCTGATTCATTTTAGCCAGAATCTTCAGGTTCAGAATCACTAAAAAAGATTGCGGAACAGGTGAAGGATAGTTGGACTTGTCAAAGGGGGAGATTCCTCATCAGAGGGAGGATCAGGAGGAGACGGGGGAGATTGGTCAGCAGAGAGAGTCTCTGCCTCTAAGCTGACCTCTCTTTTCCCGCTTGCTCTTTTGGGTTGCAACCTTTGACCCAAAGATTAGTGCAGGTACACAAGTGGTGCCTTATTTGACCACAGTTATGACATCCTTGTCCCTTAGGATGCCCACTTGAACCAAGAGTCATAATGCACAGAATACAGGAGGTGGTCCCAGTGTTACTGGAATTATTCTTGCAAACCACAGTACCTCCATGGATCAAATGCATGTCTTGCAAGAGGGTCTAATACTCTTCATTGAAGTAAGGGAGGCTTTGTGGGTCTTGAAGTGCAGACACAATAGTTGGTTAACCTTCAATACATTGAAGCATGCTGTTTATGCTTCTCAGGGAGTCAACTGACAACTGGTAATTAGCTTTTGCCCTTTAATATAGAAGCAGTCAGAAAAATCAGCCAGAATTTCTTTGGGTTTGAAGGCAATGTGCATAAACGCATCTTTCTTGACCTCAAAGCTGATATCTCCTCCAAATTCCTCAATAAGAAGGCGTTTCATATCCTCCCAAGTGACAATAAATGTGACTTCAGGGACCACAACTTCTTGGAAAATAGGATGCAGACAGGTAATAATATGCTCCTTCTTAAGCTTTTCAGTAGCCATACACATTGCAGTTTTGTAGATTGTCAGAAAAGCATCAATGGTGAGGTTTTAGGGTCAAATATTTGTTTGAATGAGGGCTTATAATTGGGGTCAATGATCAACAATGTAGATCAACTGTTGTCACCTGGATTGAGAAAATTAATGTGAGGATTGCCCTCAAACTCAGATTCCGCAGCTGGGTGTCTAGCCCAGAGGATTCAAAGGCTTTCCTCCAGGGTATCCAAGGTAGAGCTGTTCTGCCCACTAATATCCCTAGCGGTGGCAGCAGCAGCTCCAAATTTGTTAATCTTAATTTGTTACACTGATAAGGTGCCAGTGATCCCATTGAGGCAGGTGGTCAGGGAAGTGGTCTGAGCAACCAAGGGGACAACTTGTCCTTTCATAGTCTCAGTAAAGTGGGAGAGGTTTTTTACCTCCTTTTCCAATGTGTCCTGCCTATCAGCTACATCATTTGTTACTTCTGCAAGCTGATCTAGTGCACATGCGCAGTTGACCCGGGGTTGACCTTCAAAACCAGGGAAGCAATCATGATTGTCATGAGCAGGAGTATTAACAACGTCACCTTCTTCTTCATCTTTAAATTCAGATGACAAGTCCTCAGAATTAGAGAGGTGTTGTATCAAATACTCAGTTTTGCCTCACAAAGTAGCCACTTGATCAGTGAGCAAAGCAATACAAGGGTCAGGAATAGGTTCAACTGGAGGGGGGTTCTGGACAGAAGATTGTTGCCAAGTGGTAGCTTTGAGCTCAGCTATTGCTTCCCATACCTTGGTCTCAAAGTCAGAGGGTGCCTCAACAGGCAGAGTAGGAGGAGTCATCTCAATAGAGGCTACTCTATCATCCATGTAATTTTGTACTTGATATAGTGTGTTGCCTAGTGCAGCCTTATCTAGACCATGTTGATGCTGCAGATGGTGGCCCCAAGTATTAACATGGGCTACAATCAATTTAAGTTGTGAATTAACATGTTCTTGGAATTGGTTAAATTCACTAACCAGAGTCTCAAAATCCTGGCAATGATTTAGCAGAAAGGCCTCAATCTTTTCACGCCACGCTGCCTGATGCTCATCTGATTTGAATAGTTGATCTTTGATGTAACCAGGGAGCAAGGAGCAAAGGGAATGCAATGAAGAGGTTAAGTACTTCTGAGAGGCCAGTGAGTTGCGCTGGTTATTGGAAATACACGTAAAGAGACTGTGGGACCATTCTTGATATGCCATTTTTTGAGCATGGTTGTTTGAGACAGCAGTGGTTACAGCATTTATAAGTTGGTTCTGGGATCCTAATGCAAGTTGATGGTGAACCAGGGTGGGTTGGATGAACTGGTTGACCAACACACCAATCATATCCATAGACTCCATCAGTGCAGGGGGGAGAGACCAAAGTCCAAAAGGAAGGAGTACAGGTCTTCAGAAGCGTACCCAGGACAGAGAACAGGGATGGTGTGCATTGCCACAGTGCCAGAGTGGAGAAGGGAGCGGGCGGCAGCACAAGCTTGCTCATAATTAAGAGAGAAATCTGGAAGAGGGGCCCATGAGGGCCCAGGGGACAGAACCAATACCATGGGAGTCGAGGGGGCATTGGTGATATCTTCTTCTAGAGGGGGACTAGAAACTTTAGACTGTTCAGGTACTTCAGAAACAAAGGGAGAAGGACCAGAGAATGTGCGTGGGAACAGGGTAACCAAGGGGCTTGCAGCCCCTGTAGTGAGCACCATTTTGTCATATTTGGCTCCTGGGGACAACATCCAGATGGACACAGCAGAAAATTTTTATAACAAAAGATTTAATTTTTGAGCTAGCCTTGGGTTAGCTTTCAGAGCAAAATTAAGGGCAAATACCTTAATTTACTGGAATAAAAGATGAGGAATTCCTTTTGGCAAAAAGGAAAGTAAAAATCTTGAAGAATATTAAAATCAGCACAAATGTGGATAATCTTGTCTCCATTAGGAGAATTGATTCTAATTAAATAGTAGACAAGGGCTGATGATCACTCATTAGGAAGACAGAGTGGCTGAGGGGGTCACGTTGGGATGAGGTCACACCAGGATCAATCACAGACAGGTATGATAATCCAGAATGGGTGGATATTGAACCAGACCCATTTGCAGAAGGCAAGGAATACCCAAAGTTGAAAGCAAAACAAACCAATTCTTTGTACATATCATTATTTGAAGGCCATATCAAAATATCATTAATGGTGTGATTTCTGACACTCAACAATAGCACAAGATCTATCATCCTTAGTGATTTCAGGTTCTGTCAGCCAATCTGAAAGTTAGTAGCCTTTTCCCCCAATCCAGAGAGTTACTACACCCCTAATTAGGGTCTCAAGAAATTCAATATAAATAAAGTATCACTAAGCTGTATCCTGATTGGCATAATGACCATCAGCCAACAAACAGCCTGGTTCAAGGTATTGTAGCAAATGAAAGTCCTGGAAAATACTACTAGGGCATAATAATGTACTTTTCAAAGCTGTTGAGATATACACATCAATTTAGATTAGATCACACTGAAGTTTTGCAAAAAAATATAACACTAAACACATAGTTTAAGTCAAATTCTTGGAAATTCAGCATTTAATGAGCAAACCAAATCAAGCACACAGTGTCTATATCAGACACACAACACATCATAGTTGTCTGGTAAGATCAGAATCTTAAAAAACAAACAAATCAACTCATTTGTATCAAATTTTTGTTGTGACCAAGATTATTCCCTTGTTTGGCAATGTATCTCACAATACACAGGGGGCGCTTAAAGAGTTGCCCCATGGTGTGACTAACAGTATGTACCAATCTGAGTTCGATTTCAAAGTACATAAACTATATGTCAATTAGGAGCACTATCAATTTGATATGCTGATCCCTCCCTCAAGTTATTTTTATCCAGAACGGTACATGAAACATGCTGTTATGCCACTCCCTGACAACTTGTGGTTCCCAAATATAGTGTATTACTGTATTATTCTTAAAATAAACACATCTTATTCCTATTCCTGTCTTTTCTATTTGTGAGGTTGTATTCCCCAATTAAAATACTTATTTCTTGTTGGTTCAGTTGCAACTGTGGTAGTAGCAGTAGGTTCAATTAATGCCCTAAAAATATGAAAAACCCCCAAGAAAGGACAAAGTGCTGGTTGTATGGCTACACCTCACCAAGAAACCTTCATCCCCATCCCTGATGGGGACATCCCCAAAGGTTACATTGTGTGCCAGGTTCACTAGTTCTCAGCAGCATCTAAAAATGACTCCGCCTGGGATAATGTGCTGTTAGTGTCACTCCATCTCAGTCTAATTTATTACAGCACCTGATGAACTTACAACTAGAATCCTTCACAGGTGATGTGAAGGGGACCAACATTGTCAGTTGGCTCCACTCCACAGAAACCTGCCTCTGTATTTGCCAAGTACCTGAACCCATGTGGGCTGCCATTGCATCAAGGCGCCTCACAGGGCTTGCTACTATATAGTTCACTAACCTGGCTAGTCAGGAGCACAAAGTTACTTGTGCAACATTCAGAGACGCCATCAGGTCCTACTATAGCAAAACTTTATTTCCCATTATAGTGAAAACCCCTCTACTTAATATCAAACAGACAGGCAGTGCCCTTTAGTAGCTTTTAGCCTTGCTGCAAGCACTTGCTGCTGCCCTCAAAGTCATCACTGACAAAAATGCAATGCCACTCACCCTCATTGTCAATGGACTAAAGCCCCACATCTGTAAGTGGGTTCCTGTAGGGTGATGCACCTCTGTCAATGACTGCTACAAGGCCATTGTGGAGACTAAGAATCAGGCCTCAATGGGATTTCAAAGATTCAACAATGCCCCTCCCAACCTTGCCCTACGCCTGGCTGCACTCACAATCAAGTAGGCTGCTGCCAATCTTGTCAGCAGAAAAAAGGGGCCAAGTGCCCCCACAAGGGGGGAGCTTTCAGTTAGCCCAAATCAAGGATTTGGGAAAGGCCTGGGGGTGTAGATACAAGAGGCTCTGTGTTGCAATATTGAGTACTCCACTCTAATTGCTATTGAGATAATTAGAATTAATACATTGATACAATTTGACAATGTATTCCTTAAGTTGATTTCCTCAATTGCATTTGGATTCAACTGGTGGAGCTAAAATACTCAGGCTTATTAGCAGCCCATATGAGTTTAATAAACACAGCTTTTAACCTTACACTTAACACATACTTTGATTTTGCCTTTTATTTAGCTGTTGAAGTTGGTGTTTAGTAAGACTTAAATAGTTTAGTGATATTAGTATATTTTATCTATACTTTATTTTAGATAAAATTTAGTGCGTAGACTTAGCTAGTTTAGATAGCCCAAAGTTAGGACTCTCTGTAACCCTGCTTGACTCATACTCCCAATGCCTTCTTGCTAAGAATCCCTGTAACTATAATATGCACAAAGAGGAAACCTTAGACATATTCCAAGTGCACAGTGACAGCCTGTCCTCCAAGTCAGTCATTCACAAAAAAATCACTTGATTGACCTATCCCTTTTTCATATGTGGAAACACCCACAGACTCTTGGTAGATACTGGGACCAATTACACCATGATTAATCAGGAATTTTTGACTCCCAAAAGTTAGACCAAGCTTCCAGCTTCTTCAAGGCAGTGTGTGTAGCAGACTCCTACAGAGTAGTCATCACTCACAAGACGGTACCCTTCTCAGTAAGAATAGTTAATATTCAATTCAGGCTCTCTGGGACAATTATAGCAGGGCTCAGCCATGATATCATTGCTGGCCTCAAATGGCTATGCCACAATTGCCCCTAAATCAACTGGGATACCTCTTTTATCATCCTAAATAAAGATGGAGTGGGATTTCATATCAGCCTTATCACAACAATTAAGCTTCTACATGACACCATTGTTGTACTGATAGCAGAGGAAGGCTCCTATGAATTTAAAGGGGAAAGTTGGATTTCAACCAATCTTTAGTTGAGGCAATACAATATGAAATCTCCTTGCCTTCCTCTCTGAATAATCCATCATTAGCGTTGCAAGATCTACTCAAAGAATTTAATGATGTCTTCAGCTAAGAACTAGACCAGTTACCTCTATATCAAGAGATCCAAAACACTGTTTAATTACAAGAGTCCTTACCATAAACCTGCTTATTTTACCATCTAACAACCAAGGAGGATAAAGATCTCTGTCAGAGCCTTGTGGGCTCATTAGACAAGGGCTTTATCTGATCCTCTCTTTCCCTATACAGAGCTGTAGTCTTCTTCATAGCCAAAAAAAGATGAATCACTATGTTTGGTTACACATTACTACGCCCTAAGCAAAGTTACTGCAAATAATAAGTACCCCTTCTGCCAATTGACAACTTATTTGATACACTTGTAGGTGTGAAGGTCTTAAGCAAGATAAATCTTACTGAATGATATAACCAGATCAGGTTAGCCCCTGGAGATGAGTCAAAGACATCTTTTTGAACATTCTATTTATTTGTTTGAGTGCCACATCATAAATTTTGGGATGAATAGCACACCATCCCCTTTTTCAATGTTCATGAACAAGGCTTTTGAGAAGTTGATTGGGAAGTGTGTTTTAGTTTGACTAGACAACATAGTTTTGTTCAGCCAGGATCAAACTACTCACCTCCAACATCTCCAAGTTGTACTTAATACCATTCTGTCAGGAATCCATCCAGTGGTGGGTTCCAGAGAACTGGCGGGTTGACAGCCTGCAGGTCCATAGAGAAGGATCCACCACAGAATAGGGATCAATTTTAAAATGCACAAGAATGCTCTTCCGAGAATGGCGCAAGGTCTTCTAGAAAGCACCATATAATCAATTAGGCCCATAAGGGTGATTTAAAGGGTGCCAAGTATCTGAGTTGGGGTGAATTCACTGGTTGCTGCTGGTTCCTGAGGGCAGGCAGGCAGGCAGGCTGTGGGGTCAACAGGGAGTCATGGGTACTAGATATGCGGGCAAGTGATTGTACTTGTTGCAAAATAGCAAGGGCTGTTTGGTGATCCAAATTCCTTCACAATCAATAGGCTTGGTTTCTCTAGTTCAGGCTTCTGTTTTGTAGATGAGGATCTCTTTAAGGGTGAACTCAGTGTAGTCTGGGTTCAGAGGATACTTGGTAAAAAGAACGGGGCTGTACAGGACTCCAGGGGGCTGTCAGGATACCACATCCCAGGGAAAGGCCTGTTAGCCTTGGCTGCCAACTTGCTCTGTTGAGAGGAGGGTAGTGCCCACCATAGGAGGGGTGATAACTTGATGAGATAAGATGCTGATTGGCCTACTAAAGCCCAGGGTTCAGTGGCTGGAACAATAGTATTGACTAATCCAGCCAAGGTAATATAGGCAATGCCTGCATATTGGTTGGCTGTGGGAGGAGTCAGTCCTGGAGTGGGTTGTAGGCGGTCAGGCTTGGGTGTTGGGGGTGCTTCCATATCTGTCTGGTAAGAAGGCAAATAGTTGTACTTCACACGGATATTGGGGGCTGGTTGCTTGCACTGAGTATCTTTGTGAAAGGCTTTTTGTGGAATTATCTGCTGGGCCAGGTGGACTGTGCAGGGGGTTTCCTTCTCAATAAGCTCCCTGCACTCTGGTTTAAGCGGATAGCCAGAGAAATGCAGTGGACCAAAGGGTGCACCAGGAGAACAATAAAACACGGGCCAGGTTTTTGGGGCTTCCTCAGGAATGTGAGCCGTCAGCCCAAGATTTTCTGTTGGAACAGTAATAAAATGGTAAACATCCAAGACAAAATAAGGAATAAATTGGTAAAACCAAGGTCTCACAATCTTATTTTTATTTCAGAATGGAAATACCAGTTGTCAAGACTTCATGGAGTTCAAATATCATTTCAAACGCTAAGTTTGTAATCTAGCCCATCACCTGATTGCTAAGTTGCTCAGTTTTTTCTGGATCAAGAGCTCTGGCCTCTTCCTGGATCCTTTGGCCGGCCATTTCCTCTGCTGGAGTGACCTCCATCTGATGGCCCAACAATAATATACTCATGGCCTTTTCATTATCACTGATGTTCCTGTCATTCTGGAATGAATGGCCCTCAGAAACACCAAGCTGGGCCAACCCTGATCCCATGGTCTGAAAAGCTTTGGGAGTCACTTCAAGGCCACCAGAAGTCCAGAGATCACATGGCCTGGCAGCATGATTTTCTAACCTATCATCTGATTTTTCTTGAGACTTCAACCTATCAAGATGAGCAGTAAATCCCTCCCCAGATGACCCATCAGTCAATATAGGAGTGACAGTATGTTGATTCAGTGCTTCTAGCAATCTATACTGGCCCAGATTAATCACTGTCCTATGATGTTCCTCCATACTTTGAAAATCTGTGGCCTGGCAGACCTGCAAATTTTGCTGATTATCCAGATTTGAATTACAACTTGTTCCAGCTCTTTCATTGGCTAGCCACAAAAAACACAGGCAAACAGCCTGAGGGTCTGCAGGATCCTCACAACCATCAGAATCAGGTCCTGAGTTTGATTCTTCTAATTGGAGTTTTCTACTTATTTTGGGGGAAATACCATTCATGACAGGGGTGGTATAGCTCAGGCAGTTGGTCTGTAGTTTCTTGGGAATGGTTGACTGTGGGGGTGGTGCCAGAGAGACCAAACTTTATATGATAGAGTGCTAAAAACGTAAGTTATAACCTGAGTGAGCAAAAGGCTATAACTCTTTGTTGTAAGGATGGTGATGAGCATTTGCCTGGCATCTACAGGGTATAACTATGCTAATCAAACTTGGGAAAGCTTTTGAAGTTTCTTGTGGCCCAAGGGGTGGCACTTACCAGGGTTTACACATTCCCAGGGGTGTCTAAGATTGTTAAGTCCTCTGTAAGGTCTTGCCCATAAAGGTGCAAGGTTATAGACTAGAGCGTGCAAAGCATTGGGATTCAAATTTAAAAGATATAAGAACATAGGAACTGTCTGTAAAATGATCTTACAGAAACCTGCTAAAAACCATATTGCGTCACAAATGGAATAATAGAGTGTAAAAACCCTAAGCAAAGAAGATAAATTAAAGTGTTCAACAGTGAGCAATTTGTAACTAAAGAAATATCAATATTAGGATATTCTCCATTGGAAAATTGATACATATAACTATTGAAAGATTCCTTAAGGGAAAAAATGGATACAACAAGCCTAAGGCTTGTTGTTTTACAAGTTTCATTTGTATTTAAGGAAAAAGCTAAACTAAAAAATGAATTAAAAAACAAAATTCTTAAAATTACAAATTTGAAGTTTAAAAATTGTAAAAAGTTGAAGGGAAGAAATCACTTAGAATTTTGGCTTAAAGCCTAATCTTCACAAGCTCTTTATTTATAGTTAATTTTTTTCAGTTAAAAAGGATAGGCATAGGGGAACAACAGCCAAGGACAGGAGAAACTGGAGAAGTTGAGCAGAACCTGGAGAAAAAATAGGAAACAGAAACCCAGTAAGCCTGCAGATCAACAAAAATAAAGCTGGGGGAGCGGCAACAACGCAAGCAGGGGTTTTGAAAGGTAAGTGAGTAAAAAATATTCTAACTTTAAAGTAGAAATATATATCAAAGTAAAGGAAAACACCAGAGCAAACAAAATGACAAAAATTTGAAAGCAAAATGGCATTGAAAAACAAGGTAATTAGTTTAAAATACTTAAATATTAATTTCCAATTTAAATTTCCAATATTAAAATAATGGAAGATTTAACCAAATGAAAATAATAAATGTTAAAACTTAAAGAGCCTGCCCTTTGGGGCTGGGCATGACATTACCCCTCCAGATCCAAGCTCAGGATGTGCTTGGATATAAGACTTGATGACCTTGGGACAGTTTTCAAGATTAGACAATGGCTCCCAAGAGCTCTCCTCAACGGAATATCCCTTCCAAAGAACCAAGTATTGGAGTTTACCATAGTGGTAACAATGGTTGATAATGGAGTCAACCTCATATTCAGGGGTCCCTTGGACCATGTGAGGAGGAGGTGCTTTGTTGTTCTGATGAGAAGGAGGAGGAGAAGTCTGGAGTTTGAGAAGAGACACATGGAAGATGTCATGAATGCAATACCCCGGAGGAAGCTGGATACAATATGCAATCTTCCCAACTCTTTCTGTTATGAGGAAAGGCCCTATGAACTGAGGGCCAAGTTTACGGGAAGGCCATCTGATAGGAAGATTTTTTGTATTTAGATATACAAGGTTGTTGACCTGGATGCCCTTTCCCTCCTGACAATGACGGTTGGCCTGGACCTTGTAAACCTCAATAGCCTTAGAGAGATTCTCTTTTAAGGAATTCTGGATGAGTTCTAGCTGGACAAGAAACTCCTTAGCTAACAGGGAACAAACAGAGGAGGTGACAGAAGGAAAAAAGGCAGGACTGTAGCCTAAATTTTCCATGAGCAGAGTCATTTTAGTATAGGAATGGGGAGTAGCATCATAGGAATACTGGGCTAAAGGTAGGTGAGATGCCCAATTGTCTTGTTGTTTGTTGGAAAAACAGCAAAGGAAACATTCTAGTGTCTGGTCAGTACGTTTGGTTTGCCAATCAGACTGGGGATGATAAGAGGTGCTAAGGGAAAGGTGAACACCTAGCTGAGTCATAAACTCTTTCCAGAACAGGGAAAGGAATTGTGGTCCACAGTTGGAGACAATATCTCTTTGAGTACCATAGTGAATTAAAACATTCTTAACAAAGAAGGAAGCAGTCTGCTTTGCATTAATGTTAGAATTGCAGGGAGCAAAAATAGCCTGCTTTGAGAATCTGTCTACAATAACCAGTATGGCGTCAAAACCTTTGGACTGAGGAAGCTGGACAATATAATCCAAAGAGACGGACTGCCAAGGACCTTCAGGGACTGGAAGGGGACTTAGAAGACCCATGGGTTTCTGGGTGGAGTGTTTGCTTCTCTGGCAAACTAGGCAACTACTGATGTATGACTTGACAAAGGTGGACATTTTTGGCCACCAGAAGTGATTGCAGAGTTTAGAAAGGGTTTTCTTATATCCAGTGTGGCCTGAAGCAATGGAGTCATGGAAAATGATGGTTAGAAGCTGTTGAAGGTCCAGAGAAGGAACTACCAAAAGGTTGTTGAAGTATAACACACCATCTAGCAGGAAGAAAGAAGGGTTTGTGATTGTCTTATTGTTTTTAAGAGCGTCACTGATCTGAGATGAGGCCTTATCAGAAAGCTAAGATTCATGGATTTGCTTCAGTATATTGAGGGTTGTAGTGCTGATGACATTAAGTTTCAGAAAGCTCTCAGGTGGAAGGACCATCTTGGTGTTAAGGAGTTTTTAGTCTTTGTCAACATCAGATAATGAAGGATGACAACTAAGCGCATCAGGTAGGGTATTAAGTACACCCTTCTTGTACACAAGTTTGAAGCAGAAATTTGACATCTCCAGTACCCATCTAGCGTGTCTTTGGGAAATGCGGCGTGACTTGGTGAAGTAAAGCAAGTTCTTATGGTCCATATAAATGAGGAAAGGCTTGTCAAGTTCCTCAAGGTAGCAATGCCAATGCTTGAGTGTTTTGATGATGGCAAGAAGTTCATTGTTGTGTACAGGGTAGTTTTGTTCAGCTGGAAGGTGTTTTTGAGAGAAGTATGCAACAGGGTGTTGCATCTCATCCCCCCAGCTGAAGAAGAACACCGCCAATGGCATACTTGCTGGCATCAGTCTCAACCAAGAAGGGTTTGGAAGGATCAGGCATCAGGAGGACAGGAGTGGATACAAAGACGGCCTTTGTAGCCTCAAACGCGAGCTGGGCCTCAGGTGTCCAGACAAAAGGAACAGAAGGAGAAGTGAGGGCAGTGAGTGGCAAAACTAGAGAAGAAAAAATTTTCACAAACTTACACCAATAGTTTGCCAGTCCAAGGAAACCACAAAGTTGTGAGCAAGTCTTGGGAACAGGCCAGCTTTGGATAGCATCCACCTTGCTAGGGGAGACAGCAAAACCATTTTGAGTGATAACATAGCCAAGAAAATCAACCTTGGTGCAGAAGAAGGAGCACTTAGAAGATTTTGCAAACAGATTGTAGTCTTAAAGTCTCTGGAGTACTTGGAAGACGTGGGCAACATGGTTGTTGATGGAAGAGGAAAATATGAGGATATTGTCAAGATAGACAACAACAAACTTGTTAAGGAAGGGCAGAAGTGCCTCATTCATTAAGGCCTGGAAGGTTGACAGAGTGTTACATAATCCAAAGGGCATTACATTGTAGTTTGTATAACCCAAATGGGGTACAGAACGCGGTCTTTCATTTGTGGCCAGGAGAGACTCTGATCTGGTTGAAAGCACTTTGGAGATCAATCTTGGTGTATACAGAACTACCAGCAAGGCAATTGATCAAAGCCTCAGCAGAAGGAATAGGGCATCTATCCTTGATTGTGATTTCATTGAGAGCTCTATAGTCTACACAAGGGCGTTTAGAGCCATCAGATTTACTGACAAAGAAGATGGGGGAATAACATGGAGACGTAGATTGAGAGATGAAACCCCTAGATAGTTACTCATTGATGTAGTTCTTTAGTAGAGTGTTGTCTGAGTCAGAGAGAGGGATAAGCCTTCCCCAGGGGGGAGTGGTGCCTGGCTTAAGGTTTATCTTAATATTTTAGGGCCTATGAGGAGGTAGTAGATCACATTCCTCATTACTAAAACTATCCTTGAAGTCAGAGTAACAATAAGGTAATCCATCTTTGTCCTTGGCGGAAAGAGTATCTGGGATTGTACTGAAGATAGCAATCAGGTTTGGTTTGAAAGAAGTTGATCCAAGAGTACCAGGTACAAGGGGTAGCAATTTGACAACGTTGTTGCATGTAAATGAAATATTGTTGTTTGGGTGATCAAAGTTAAGCAAAGACTTTCTCAACCACAGGAATCCAAGGATGGACGGGAAGGATAAGTTGGGGGAGGAGTTACACGTGACGCAGAATGGAGAGCCCTCCAAGTCAATGGTGACGGGTTGGAGGATAGGTGTGGCACCAATGAGAGTGCTGTTTCCCAACTTAACGTCAAGATATCCAAAAGCGGGGAGTCCAAGTAGTTTATCAAATTTCTCCTCAATGAAGTTGGCATCAACGCCAGTGTCAAGAAGAGCAAGCACCTTGATCTTTCCCAAAGGTCCATGAATGGTCACTAGGATGGTAGGTGACTTGGAAGTGTCATTAAGGGAAAGCAAAGTGAGGGTGAAGGTCTTGTTGACAAAGGGGGAACATTTGGAGAGAGGGAAGGCTGATAGAAGATGATCCTTTGATCCACAGTAAGAGCAGAGGTTGTTGTTTCTTCTTCTAAGGACTTCCTTGACAGTAAGGCAAAAACCTCTCCCAGACTTTGGCTTGGTGCCAGGTGGAGGAGTTGAAGAGAGCAGGGCCTTGTCTGGAATAAACAACCAGGCTGCAGGGGATAGTTTAGGAGGAGGGTGTGTTTTTGAAGAAAGGAATTTCCAATTACACTTAAACACTTCTCTGATAAAAGGTTCTAGTTTGTTGGGGAGATTGTGGTGGACAAAAAAATCCTAGAGCAATCTGTTGAGGCCTATCTTGTAGCAACTGCAAGCCTCAGCGTCAGAGGCGTGTAGTCTTGACTGGAGGGAGCAAAACTTCTAGTTGTATTTGCCAAGTGGGAGATAACCTTGTGTGAGACCTGAAAACCGAGAAGCAGAGGGAGTGGACAACTCCTTGTCTTCTCCAGAGAAGGATATGAGTGAACTGACAAAGAGATCATAGTTCTGGAGGATACCTGGGATGCATATCAAGTGAGAGCTAAGCCAATCTCTGTAGTGACCAGTGAGCTTCTCTGCAAGTTAGAGGAACTTCTGGGAGTTGGTGGAGAACTCAGACCCATAAGTAGTAAAGTGGTCCTGTGCATAAGCTAAAGTGTTAAAAATACTAGGGGGTGGTGAACTATGGGCTAAGGTATTGAGAACTACTGTTTGGTTGATGTAGGTAGTGGGGGTATGATCCTCATTATTACAAAAAACCTTATCATATAACCAACCAAGTAAAAAAACTACTAGAGTTAACAAAGTTACAATAATAATAGAGAGAAAAAAGCTAAAAAATGATAGAAGAGATGGAAAAAGTATTGCCTGGGTCAATCCCATGGGAAGCCAAAATAATGTAAGGTCTTGCCCATAATGGTGCAAGGTTATAGACTAGAGTTTGCAAAGCATTGGGATTCAAATTTAAAAGATATAAGAACATAGGAACTGTCTGTAAGATGATCTTACAGAAACCTGCTAAAAACATATATTGCGTCACAAATGGAGTAATAGAGTGTAAAAACCCTAAGCAAAGAAGATAAATTAAAGTGTTCAACAGTGAACAATTTGTAACTAAAGGAATATCAATATTAGTATATTCTCCATTGGCAAATTGATACATATAACTATTAAAAGATTCCTTAAGGGAAAAAATGGATACAACAAGCCTAAGGCTTGTTGTTTTACTAGTTTCATTTGTATTTAAGGAAAAAGCTAAACTAAAAAAATGAATTAAAAAACAAAATTCTTAAAATTACAAATTTGAAGTTTAAAAATTGTAAAAAGTTAAAGGGGAAGAAATCACTTAGAATTTTGGCTTAAAGCCTACTCTTCAAAAGCTCCTTTATTTATAGTCAGTTTTTCTTCAGTTAAAAAGGATAGGCATAGGGGAACAACAGCCAAGGACAGGATAAACTGGAGAAGTCAAGCAGAACCTGGAGGAAAAATAGGAAACAGAAACCCAGTAAGCCTGCAGATCAACAAAGTAAAGCGGGGAAGCGGCAAAAACACAAGCAGGAGTTTTGAAAGGTAAGTGAGTGAAAAATATTCTAACTTTAAAGTAGAAATATATGTCAAAGTAAAGGAAAACACCAGAGCAAACAAAATGATAACAATTTGAAAGCAAAATGGCAATGAAAAACAAGGTAATTAGTTTAAAATACTTAAATATTAACTTCCAATTTAAATTTCCAATATTAAAATAATGAAAGATTTAACCAAATGAAAATAATAAATATTAAAACTTAAAGAGCCTGCCCTTTGGGGCAGGGCATGACATCCTCATTGGCTGTGTTGGGGCAGTGAATCTCAAAATCCCCTTTTGAGACAATGAATATGTCATCTCTTTGTGGGCCTTGATCTTGGGGTAATGCAGGCGTTTCTAATTGGCAGTGGATCAAGAGGTTGCAGGGACATCATTTGGGTTGTTGATCTCATTGGCTGGGATAAGGGAATTCCCCAAGAGGCAGGGTTTGAGCGTAGAAGGTACTCCACTGGCGGGTCTTAGAGGTTTCTCCAAAGTAAAATCTACTTCTGGTTTGAGCCCAAAAAAATACAGGCAGGCAGCTGGGATAGAAGGATGGTGGCCCACAGGGGTTCAAGATTTGAATCCTGGGAATGGGATTATACTTTGCTAATTGATAGTAGGAAACTGTCACTTGTGATACCTTCATAAACATTAATTGAAGGCCAAGTCCTCAAAGTGTGAGTTCCTTCAGTCAGAGCTATTATTACTTGGGCACATCATCTCTGCCCAAGGGGTAAAATCCAACCCTTCCAAAATCAAAGCAAATACTAACATACCACCTCCCATCAATTTGGGCCAGGTGTGTGAATTCTTAGGCATGGTTGTGAATGTACACAAATTTATTCCCAACTGTGAGAAGATGATTGTACTCATCACTGAGTTGTTAAAAACTAATCAAAATTTCCAATGGACTCCTGCAAGAGATCAGGCCTTTGATAAACTCAAACAAAACCTCACCACTGCATCCATCCTACAGCTTCATAAAAACAAAAGTTCCAGTACAAACTTGAAAATGACGCTTCTGACCAGGCCATAAAGGGCATGCTACAAGTAGAGACTGATTAAGGTAATTTTTTCTAGTAGCATACAAGTCCAAAAATCTCACTGACATAGAACAACACTACACCATTAATGATAAGGAGATAGCTGCAATTGTCCACTGTGTTGATAAATGGTGCTGCTACTTGAAAGGCACCACCTTACCACCTTAAGTCCTCAAAGATCATAAGTACCTCCAGTACTTCAACACTCAGCTGCATTTGACCCAAAATCAAGCAGGGTGGGTCAAACATCTGTACCTGTATCAGCTGCACATAGAATAAAAGCCTGGGAAAGAACTCATCACAGCTGACACACTCTCAAGACTATATGTAGTGTCTATCACAGGGGATTTCAGGTTAGATACAGACTGGCACATGCCCTACCTTTAACCTGAGGCCACCTGCTACAAGGGTCTTAATTCAGCAACCCTATTGGAATTAAAGTACAACAAAAGCTAGTTCACCACAGACGCTGGCAACGTGTGCCACCAAGCAGAGACAGGTGAAAAGACACCCACCATTCCTACCACAAAGAAAGGATATAAATTCTACATTAACATTGTACCTTATATCATATCAGATGACACAACCTCTTTGAAATTATGAAGCGTAAGTTTTGGTGGCCCTGCATGCGCCAGGACATTCAGGACCTCCTTGAGATGTGTGTGTTTTGCAAAAAGAACATGTCAAAACCTGTCCTGCCTAAATCAGCATTACTCACCAAGGCTATAAAACTGCTTAAAAAGTGAGCCCTTGGCTTTTTTTGGGACCTTTTCTGAGGACAAGCTGGTCAAAAATTACATTATTACATATATTAATTACTTCACACGCTGGCCAGTGGCTTGGGCAACCACCAATCACATTGCCACAACCATTACTTGGTTTATTGCCAAAGAGGTTTTGGTGTGCTTTGACCAACCCAAGTGGCTCATCAAAAATGGGGGGCCAAGCTTGTGGGTAATGTCATAAAACCATACTGTTTCAAGAACGCCCTCAAATAGTGGAGGTAGTAACAAACTGTTGCCTTCTTGGAGCCCTCTACTATGAATGTTTGGCTGTGAGTCCTACTAGTACAAACAACAGTGTGAACAAGGCGATGCGGTCTGTTAAGGTGTGGCTGTGGTGTGCCTATAGAAATGGAGGTGATACCTGTTAAGGTGATGACATATCTCTCTGGAGTGATGTCATAAATGGGATGACAGTTCCCCAGTAAAACATGAATTTATTTTCTTGAGGGTGGTCTTTTCAAGCTGCCTTATGCCTTTGTACTAAGTTTTTGTATGTTGGCCTAACCCTACTAACTGAAATGCAAAGATAGGTTTAAGCTTTCTGAGAGTCAAGCACTGGATCTCACACGGGTGGAATCAGATCTTGGGGCAACTGAGAACTCAAATGCGGTACCAGCAATGGTATTGATCATCAATTGGGAAAGCCCTGTGTGACGCTGAACTCAGAGCAGTGGGTCTGATTCCCACTGTACTCATCCACCAGTTGGTCTGGCGCTCTGAGGGTCTTGTCTTGGGACAAGAAAAAACAAAAACTCAAAGAGCTTCCTTAAACAAGTAGTTACTACCCCCATACCACCCTCAAGCCAGCGGCGTGTAGAGCACTTAAATGGCTCTCTTATACAAATAACTGTCAAACTCTCTCAGGAACACCCCAACACTGCCTGGACCAAGCACCTTCCCACTGCCTTGCTTATCCTGTAAGCTAGAATTAACTGTGATATGAGCTTCAGTCCCAGCACCCTAGCCTTTGGAACTCCTGGTGTTTTAACTGGAGTAGATGAAGGAAAGCTACAAACCACTATTCCCTGAAAACCCCCCTTTCACAACTACCCCCTTGCTGACCCAATGACAAGCCAAAGCTCACAATCATGAACAAGAACAAATAAAGGGGCAACCAAGCACCTTGAGGCAAGATAAACCATAGGTGATCCTATCTATTCCCTCAATCCTAATTTTGTAAAGCTTGAGCCAAACCACCTTGTGCCTTTCAAGGTAGCAGCTGTCTACAACTATCACACCTATCAACTTGAGGACGCCCAAGGGAACACTAAAAGGCTTCACCATGACTGCTTGCGCCCCTGTTGTACCATCCCTGCCCATAAAATCTTTGTGTGTACCTTCTCAGACCTTTCACAAGCTCCAATTCCGGTATCTGACAACAATCAGGGGCAATGGGGTGTTGCAACTGAGATTATTCTATTGTCCACAAGCATAGCTTTTAATACACAGGGGGAGCTTAAAGAGTTGCCCCATGACATGAATAACAGAACACCCCATCTGAGTGCAATGTCAAATTGTGGGCACTGTCTCCTAATTAGGAGTGCTATCAATTCAACACACTGATCCCTTCCTCAAGTTATTCCCATCCAGAATTTTATATGAAACATACCATTATGCCATCCCAGGAAACTTTTGACTCCCAAATATAGTATATCAACCCTATTATTATTAAAATAAACACATCTTATTCCTATTCTTGTCTTTCCTATTTGGACTGGTGTCTTTTCCAATTAAAATTCTGAGATATTATTTTTTCATTTGCAAAATTTACATTATCTTTAATATGTTTTAAGTCAGTAGCACAAAGGTTTCACACTATAATAAAAAACTCCCACAAAAATTCAGAGCAACATCAAATCAAATTAAATTCACAACTCATAACATCAAATCATAAACAAAGCAAAGTTGAAACTATATTAGTGTTAAGCTTTATAAATACTTTTAATTAGAAAAAATATTGTATGGAAATATTCTTAATGTCTTTTTTAGGTTCAGAAGTATTAAAAAATTAAATAATCCTGTTATAAACAATGAAAATTATACAGTAATTTTAAAAGCTATGGTGCTAAGCAAAAAGCTCATCTGTAAGAAAAATCAACTCATATGTAAACAAAATTAATGCATCTCAGAAAAAACTGAGGTGAACCCAAATATATTGCTAATCAATATATATTCATTTTTTATGTTTGCATCTGAGTTGATTTCCCTTACATCTTATGTTGCAACCAAGTTTCCAGACTTGCCTGCCAAAGTATCTCATAATACACAGGGGGTGCTTGATGATCCGTCTCTTGATGTATCTAAAAATATGGACCAATCTAATGACAATACCAAACAGCAGGCAGTTTCTTCTAATTAGGAGCACTACCAATTCAATCTGCTGATCTCGCACAAGTTATTCCTTGGCTCCAATTCTTACATGGAACATGCCACCATGCCACCCCCTTGTGGCCAGGTGGCTTTCCCCATATAGTACATTAATCACAGTATTCTATAATAAAACAATACCTTATTCTTAGTATTCCTGTCCTTTCTATTGGACTGGTGTCTTCCACAATTCAAATACTGAATCCTCATTGGCTCAGTTGCAACAGTGATGGCAGCAATAGGTTGATAACCTACCTAAAGAGAAAGTCCCCCCAAGAAGGGACAGAGTACAGGCTGTATGGCTACTCCTCACCAAGAAACCTTCCTACCAATCCCCAAGGGGGACATCCCCAACAGGTACTTTATCTATCAAGATCAACTGGTACTTACAAGTGTGTACAATTGACTATGCTTTGGGCAGCAAAACACTAGTTTCATCCCTCCCCAGTCAGACCTGTCACAAGGCATGCTCAACCTCCAGTTATAAACCTTTGTGGGCGGTGTGAAAGGGGCTGACATTGTCAGCTGGCTTCACTCCACTGAAACCTGCCTCTTTGTATGTCAGGTACCTGAACATATGTGGGCTGTAACTGCTTCAGGCCGCCTTACAGGACCTGCTGCAGTTTGGTTCACCACCTGGGCCAGTCAAGAGATAGAAATTACCTGGGCATCATTCAGGGATGCCACAAAGTCCCACTACAGCAAGACGTTCTTGCCCATTGTGGTAGAAACTCCCCTCCTGGCTATCAAACAGACTGGTTCTGTTCCTGAATATCTTGCCACCTGGTATTAAGCTCTTGACGCCGCCCCAGAAGCTGTGACTGACAGGAACACCATGCTCCTTACCTTGATAGTCAATGGGCTAAAATCCATATCTGCAAGTGGGTTCTCATAGGTTGTTGCACCTCCATCAATGACTGTTACAAAGCCATTGTGGAGGTCAATAAACAGGCTTTAATGGGTTTCTGCTGCTCCAATGACACACCACTCAAACTTGTCCCACACCTGGAAGTGCTCACAATCAAGTAGGCTGCCGCCAGCCAACAAGAAAATGGGGTCAAACGTCCCTGCAAAGGGGAACTTCAGTTAGCACAAATTGAGGACCTGGGAAAATCCTGGGGGTTGTAGCTACAAGAGATTCTACAACACCACTTGACCCTCACTCTCAATCCCTCCTTACCAAGAGCCCCTGCAACTATAATGTACACAAAGTTAAAACCCTTGACGTCTTCCAGGTTCATAGTGACAATCCCATACTTCAAGCCAGTCACTCTCCAAACAAAGTAACTTGTTTGGCCTATCCCTTTTGTTTCCATGGTAACACCCAGAAACTACTGGTAGATACTGGGGCCAACCACACCATGATGGACCAGACATTTGCAGATACTCAACAGTTAGACCAAGTGCCAAGAAGATTCAAGGCAGTACAGGTGGCTGATTCCCAAAGAGTGGCTATTACTCACAAGACAGTACCCTTCTATGTGAGAATGGGAAACATCCAGGTTAAGCTTGCTGGCCCCATCATGGCAGGACTCAAGCACAATGTTATTGCTGGCCTTAACTGGCTTTGCCACAATCAACCCTACATTGACTGGGATACATCTGTGATCACCCTCAATAGAAATGGGGTGAGTTTTCAGATATATCCTATCAAAATGAGCAAGTTACTTCACAATACCGTGTTTGTCAGAATAACAGAAACAGGCTTGTATGATTTCAAGGGGGAAAACTAGACTTTAACAAATGTCCAGTCCAAAGTTATCTGCTCTGAACCATCTGCAGCCCCTTGTCATGAATGAAATTTCAATACTTGTATTGAAAACCTGGGAATTGAAACCAGGGTCTCAGGGAAAGCCTTATGTTGACCAGAGTAGACAGGAAACCACTCAACTGCCAGTTGGGTCAAACCCTGGACCACCAGAGATAGATGGCCCCAAACAGGAAGAACAGAAACCTGCCAACCTGCCAAACGTCAATACTGGAGGTTTGAAATCAACATTGGAGAGCCTGGAATCAAACCCTGACCCTCCAAAGACTACTTGAGTCACACAAAGTGGACAGGAACCCAAAAACTTGTTAAATTGCAAACCTGAGTTGACAAATTACTCCAAGACCCACCAGTCTCCCAAGGACAATTCCCCAAATGCTCACCAGATTGCTGTTAACCTTGCGCCACCAAAGATCTGGACCTATGCAGAGGTTGTAGCTTGCCTTAAGGAAGTTAAAACAAAACCTACTGCTAACTCTTCCAATGACCACCAGCAGCTGCCAGTATTTTGTCCAGGATGGGTAGTAAAATCAAACTACTCAGGTGACATAGTGAACAGTGGCAGTAGAACAAAGCATTGCCACTTCTATTCACCAGAGCAGGCAAAAACTGGATCTGCCGCCCTCAAGACTCTAAGCCAAGATCCATGACCCACCAATGCCTTGTCTGTGAACCTGAACCCTGCAAAAATTGAAGAAGCAAAAACCCATGGTATAAAAGCCTGGCGGTATAGTGGTGACCATATTGTCATTTTTGATAATAAGGTTTTATGAACCTTTGGTTCAAACAAATTTTACCTTACCTAGTCTTAGTGATCTTCCATCTTAAATCCAGCCAAGTAGACCATCAGGCAACTGCACTCTATGGACACCAACCTGCTGATCCTCCCCAGGCACTATACTGTCCCCCAGGAGCCCCCTTTAGACCTGTGCATTTTACCAAATACCTGCCCAACCCTGCCTACACAGAGTACAACTTGGAGACCATCCTCATTGCTGATCCCTTGGAAAGGACTAGAGAAACTTAATACATAGGACATGAAGGAAAGAGGATTGAGGTGCCGCCCTTATTGCTCAAAGACAAGTACAATTATCTGCCTGCCTACTTTTTTCCCATGTTTCTGTCCTTAACCCTGCAACCCAACCGCCCAATGGAGACCCCCACCGCAGCCAAGACTACGTCCACCCAACTGTTTGGAGTACTCTACATTACTTTGACAGAAATGATAGACACTATGGTGCTCAATTCAGGGCCCTGGTCTTTGCTTGGGCAATCTGTATCCTATATTATCAAGTTAGCACCCATCCTATGGTGGGCATTACTCTCTGGCCTGGCTGTATTCTGTCCCAAGCCAACCAATGCATCTACCTATGCCTGGCTTCCTGACACCCCTCCCTTGACCACTCTACCTCCACCAGCACTTACTACTCTCCTCAAGGAGTATAATGACGTCTTCAGTGAAACTCTGGACCAACTACCTCCTCCCTGGGAGATCCAGCATGCGGTACAGCTACAAGGGTTGCTCCCCAAGGTGCGCCCCCTCTATTGCTTGTCACCAAAAGAAGATGAAACCCTCCGCCAGCACCTTGTAGACGCACTTAAAAAGGGCTTCATACTTCCCTTGCTTTTGCCATATGGGGCTGTGGTCTTCTTTGTAGCCAAGAAGAACGGGTCCCTTTGCCTAGTCACAGATTATTGCGCCTTAAATGAGGTGACTATTAAGAATAAATACCCCCTGCTGTTGATCAACAACCTGTTTGACATACTTGCGGGTGCAAAGGTCTTTAGCAAGATTGATCTCACCTCAGGGTACAACCAGGTCCGCATTGCACCAGGGGATGAAGCAAAAACTGCCTTCCAAACACGCTATGGGTTCAGTGAGTGGTGGGTTATGAACTTTGGAATGACCAACACTCCTTCCATTTTTACCATGTTAATGAACAAAGAATTTGAGGAATTGATTGGAAAGTGTGTTTTTTTGTACCTTGATGACATTATTGTCTTCATTCAATATCAAACCACACACCTTCAACACCTTTGTGCTGTCCTTGACACCCTTAAGAAAGACCAGTTGAAGGCCAAGCCCTCCAAATGTGAATTTCTCAAGTCAGAGCTCTTGGTACTTGGGCACACCATCTCTGCCCAAGGGATAAAGCCTGACCCTGCCAAAATCAAGGCAATTGCCAGCATGCCACCTTCCACTGATGTTGGTCAGGTGCATACATTCTTGGGCATGGTTTCCTATGTGCGCAGGTTCATCCCCAATTGCAGAGAACTTATTGCATCTCTCACTGCGCTCCCAAACACTAAAAAATGCTTCCATTGGACCCCTGCCAGAGACCAAAACTTTGAGACGTTGAAGCAGAGACTTACAACAGCACCTGTATTACAGTTTCTCAACCATAACCTTCAATATAAACTTGCAACTGATGCCTCTGACAGGTCCATAGGGGGCGTGTTACAGGTAGAAACTGACAAAAGTGTCTTCCTTCCTGTGGCATACAAATACAGGAAGCTCACAGACTCAGAACAACATTGCTCAATTAACAACAAGGAGCTAGTAGCAATTATGCACTGTGTTGAGAAGTGGCGCTGTTACTTGGAAGGTGCCACCTTTCCACCCCGCGTCTTGACAGACCACAAAATTGCTCCAATACTTCAACACACAGTCCCACTTGACACACCACCAGGCAGGCTGGGTCAAGTGTCTATCTCATTATCAGTTGCGTATCAATTACAAGCCTGGGAAAGAGCTCCTCAAAGAAGATGCTCTCTCAAGGCTTTATGTGGTGTCCATCACCAGAGACAATAGCTTTTTCCCAGATTGGCCAATGCTCTACCTCTGCCCCAAAGTAACCCGCTACAATGGCCTCAACTTGGTAACCATCTCCAAGTTAAAAGACAGCAAAAGTCAGTTCACCACCAATGCAGGCAATGTCTGCTGTTATGCAAAACAGGGGGGAAGACTCTCTATATCCCCACCACACAGCAAGGAGATACCATACTGCACTACCATAACACATTGGGCCATATCAGAGGGCAGAACCTCTTTGAAATCATAAAACATAAGGTCTGGTGGCCGTGTATGCGACAAGACATCTTGGATCTCCTCAAGACATGTGTGTTGTGTGATAAGAACACATTGAAGCCTGCATCCCCCAAGTCTGACCTACCCATTAAGGCCAAGGAACCCTTTGAGCAGTGGGTCCTTGAGATTGTTGGGCCCCTCCCCAAAGACAGACTTGGGAAGAAATATATCATCACAGCAATTGACTACTTCACCTGCTGGCCAGTAGCGTGGGCAACCACTAACCACACCACAATTGTCATCACCCGCTTCATTGGCAAGGAAATTGTGGCCCGTTTTGGACGACCTAAACACCTCATTACATATGGGGGTCCCAAGCTTGTTGGACATTTCATGGAATTGTACTGTGCCAAAAAATACCTGCAACAAATAGTCACAACTCCATATCATCTGCAAGCCAATGGGCGCATGGAACAATTGAAGGGCTCCCTGGTCCAGTTGATTGCCAAACTCTCACAGAAACATCCTAATACTGTATGGACTGAGCATCTGTCCACTGCATTACTCATATTGCAAGCAAGAATCAACAGGGGCACAGGGTTCAGCCCCAGCACCTTGGCCTTTGGAATGCCCAATGAGTTGGCAGGGGTAGAACAAGGGAAATCACAATCCACAGTTCCCGCAAAACCCCCCTTGTTGCCTACCCCTTCCCTGAGTCAGTGACACACCAAGGCCTGAGACATTGAGCACAAGCAAATTGCAGGAGGGACAAGACACCTTGAGGCCAGATATGCCGTAGGTGACCCTGTCTACACCCTCAACCCCAATCCAGCCAAGTTAGAGCCCAACCACTTGGGGCCTGTGATGGTCCACATGTTTGGTGGTTTGCAGGTGGGGCTAATGTTGACCAAGCAAAAGTTTGGTTGTTTGTTGCAGGTAGAGGCCTAGTAAGTAACATAGGACTACTAGGGGTAAGTAAGATGAGCCTAGTAGGTAACATAGGACTACTAGGGTAAGTAAGGCCTGGCTGGTAGGTAACAAAGGACTACCAGAGGCAGATGTTGCCTCCACCCAGAAGAAGATATTGGCTGCTTTGGGCTATAGTTCTTCACCTAGCAGGGAACTGTGGCTGCGGAAGGGTGAAGACTGAGATAGCAAGCAGGGAACTTTTTATGTCTGGGGGGAGAAGGTTTTGGACCCTGGCAGGTAACGCGGGCTGCCAGGGAGGGGAAGAGCTCTGAGGGCTCTATGTACCCTGGTACGCTTACAGGAGGTCTGTGAGCAAGCATCCTACCTAACAGACTGGTAGGGTGTCCTTGTTTATGCCCCTATGGGATCTTTGGGGGGAGCCCAAAGTGAGCATTGGAGGGCATAAATTTGCTCAGAGGTATCACCAAGGTGGTTTGCTTGGGGAAGAAAGCTGCAGAACTTGGTGTGATCAGGCCTCTGGGAAGTAGAGCTGATTACTCTGCAACTGAAAGCTCAGACTTAATCACCTGGGTGAGTAAAGATAACACATAGACATTGCTCTATGGTTGAATGTCCTTAGTGGAGTGCCACTTGTGAGGGCCCAGTCAAACGCCAGTTTAATGTAGACTCATGCCTGGGTCTACAAGTTCTGGTAATGGGGACTGAGATAAAGAACCAAGGTGGTTCACAGAATTAACAGAGAAGACTAGCAAGAGGGACTGTTTGATTACAGTGAAGGCTAGTTGACAGACTGTTGATTCATATTGAATTGTGGGAACCAATATGGTTCAGTACACAGAGAGAACTAAGTAGGTTCCTAGTAAGGATTTGTTGAGGAACTGGTTGAGAATAAAATAAAGGACCAGAAGATTATGATGCAGGTCTAGCTGATCATGATGCAGGTTGGCCAAAGGACCAGAGGATTGTGTTGCAGGAGTAGCCATAGGACTTTTGAAGTTAATGGACTGATTGTTTGTTAAGCTGGAGAGCTGGGATATGGGCTGGCTGAAAGATCCAAAGATGATGGTGAAGAACTGGTGGTCCGGAGAAATGAGCATAGATTTTGCCAAATTGATTTGCCAAAGTGGGAATATATGGAATATTTTGCCTTGGTTTAGTATTAAAATCAGAAGGAATGTGGATAGAAGTGTGGGTAAGAGATTTATTTATTAAGTTCCTAGGATAGACAAAGGTATGTTGCTATGAGAGCGGGATACAAAGTTGTTTTGGTGGGACGTTTTGCTTGGATTTTACTATATTTGTAAATATATGGGGAAAACATTGAAGAGGTCCAAAAAGAACATTTAAATAGTATTCTACTATTTAAATTGCTTTAGGTTGAATGCAGAGAAGACCAGTGCCAGAATAATGGACTGGTTAACGCTTTGGTGCGTGAAGAGTTGTCAATTTGAGCAGTTTGAGCTGTGGAAACTTTTTTCCTATTTGGATCCCGGTGGAACTTCAGGAATAGTCTATTTATGCTCTCTGCATTCATTGGTTGAGTTCTGGCAGGTTTCCTGATGAAAATGATTGGTTGGAAGCCAAAAGCTTAAAGTATAAGCAAGGGAATAGTGAATTAATACTTTAAGCTTTTGAGAAAGTAAGTATGTAAGCTTAAGTTATTATAGGAAAAATGAGCAGCAATGGTTTAAGCTTATGAAGAAAGCCATTTTGAAGGCGGAATTGTTGAGAAAAGAACACTATAAGAAGGGGTCTGGCTGGAAAGTTACTGGGTCTTTTGACGGTCTTTTTGGAGGCTGTTCCAGGTCTTTGAGAAGACACTTCTGGGTCTCTTGAGTTTCTGCCAAGAGGTTTTGGAAGCCTTTTGATCACCAGCAGGAGCTTGGTTAGAGCTGAAGCCCAAGATAACAGAGCAGGAGCTCAAGAATAAGGAGCGGGTTCCTAAGCGCGGCGCGGATGTTTGATTCCAAGGAGCCAGAGTCCACATTTGAGGAGCAGGAGTTCAAGTCTAAGGGGCAGACATCCAAGATTTAGGTGCAAGAGTCCAAGACCAAGTATAAGGAGTCCAAGATGTTGTTGGAGGACTCCAAGTATTGGCAAATCCATTTTGTTTCCCCAACCCCCCAGGCCAAATACCAGAAGATTTCTAAGGGGATCTTCCTTCTGAGAGTAAATAAAAACCCATTTTGACTCCTATACATATTTCTGAGATACATTTTCCCTTACTAAAGAATGACAACCCCTTCCAGCCGGTCCCTGGCTACAATCCAGGACACACTTGGGGACTAGTGGACAGGAACCCCACAGGGCCCTTCAAAATAGCTGCAGTCTATGACAACCACACCTACCAACTTGAAGACGCCCAAGGAAACACTAAGAAGCTTTACCACAATTGCTTGCGCCCCTGCCACATCATCCCCATACTTAAGTTGTTTGTGTGGACCTTCCCAGATCTCCCACAAGCTCCAATCCTGGTGTCTGACAAAAAGTAGGGGGCAAGGGGGGGGGGTGTTGCAACCAATTTTCCAGACTTTCCTGCCAACATATCTCACAATACACAGGGGACGCTTTGATGAGCCACCCTTGACATATATAACAATATGGACCAATCTAATGGCAATAACAAACAGCAGGCAGTTTCTCCTAATTAGGAGCGCTACCAATTCAACCTGCTGATCCCAGCACAAGTTATTCCTTGGCTTCAAACCTTACATAGAACATGCCACCATGCCACCCCCCTTGTGGCCAGGTGGCTTTCCCAATAAAGTAGTTTTAAAAGCTATGGCAACAACCAAAAATACCAGATTTAAACAAAATGATTTCAGATTTAAACAAAATAAAAGTTGCGCAAGATTCAGGATTCAAGTAATTTATTAAATTTCAGTTAATAAATGGACTTTCAAACAAAAAACAAAGTTTTACTAGCCCATTATACAAAATTAAATCAAACATCAAGCGGTGTAGTTCAAACCACAAACAAAATGAACTGACACAACAAGTGAAATGGATGGATGCTGTTCTGGAGTATATTATAATCCAATCAGGATTCATATGAGGCACCAACAAAAAGAAAAAAATGAAACAAAACTTGAGCAATCTAGAAGCAAGATTACACAAGCATGAAACAAAATGAACTCACACACGATGTGTAGTGTGAGCAGCCTAAAATAGAAATATAACAGTTTAACAGCCAATCAACCACTATCCAATTTAGGAACAGAGTCATTTTATTCATTTTCATGGCTCCAGATTTGTATGGAATGGTTTTGAGAACCTTCCAAATATGGACTCAAGATTACAATAAAAATAAATCACTAAATTTTAAAATTTCTACTTTTAGTGATTTTATCCTAAGTTTTTTACAATGGTTTTTACAAGCAATATCTTTGACGGCGCCAGCAGCCAAGCCAGTAGTAGCCAGACCAGCTTCAATGGAGGCAAGGCTCAGAATGTGGAGGCACCTTTTTACACCCAAGCCTTTGAGGCGGGTAACAAGGAAGCTGACCTGTACCTGACCCCCAACCCCTATGTCTTTGACTTGTTTGAGAGTCACTTAGAGTCTAGCTCTGCCCCTGCTCCCGTACCCACCCCTGCACAAGCTGCCCACCAACCAACCAATCAGGATGACAACCTTGATTTGGAACAACTTCCTGCTACCAGCCAACCTGCCCCCTACAGCCAATCAGGCTTCAGCTCCCCAGGCCCAGCGCCCCAAGCAACAAATCATGACCACCCAAATTCTCCAGGAAACTGTGGCACTGAATCTACAGGGTCTGTCCTGGGAACAGATTGCTGCCCAGTTGCAATTTTCCTGAGCTACTGTCATGCAGTAATTCAACAACCTGATGAACAGGGGGAATCTGATTGGGACAGCCAAGAAGCCCAAGAAGGCCCCCAAGTCACAAATATCCAAGGTGTACCCAAACATGCTTGACCTCCTCCAGCAGGATCCCAAGCTTCCCTTGACCCAGGCCTGGAAGCAAATTGTGCACCATAACATATGGGTGTCAGAGCTCATGGTACAGCTCTGGATGCACAAAAGGTGGCTTTCATATGGGTTCTTACCAATTTTGTCGGCAACCAATGGGATGGCGCTGAGAAACCCATATGACACTGCCATTAAATCAACCCTGGTCCAATTCCTGACTAGTCTAACTAATGATGTCATGTTCATCTCCTACTACAAGCTATCAATAGCTTTTGATGATTTTGGCAAGCAAGGAAAAGCTGCTGCCAATAATAGAAGGAATAAGGTTAATAAGGGGACGTTCATTGGTGCATTTCTGGCTGTTTCATCCAAGGGTTTTGTCTACTATTAGATAAACCCAGATTTCATTGATGGCTACTCATACAGCCATATCCTTGGTGGATTACTCAACTCCTGGGATGGCTCAAATTCCAAGTACTGTGTTTTCTTGAGCCACAAGATGGAGGGTAGCTCCACTGCCCTTGAGGCCATCCAGGGACGCTGGCATCAGGCCTCAGTCTAGCCTGCCAGCCATGCAGACGTCCATCTGGCTGATGTTGTCTTCTTCAACATGGGATCCACATTACAGGAGTGACGCCCTCAGGCTTTTAACAACCTCTATCTTGGGGTCCTTGACCACAATTCTCTCTTTGGCCACCAGATGGTGACTGACTTGTTTGCACAAATGGTTTTTCATTTGAATATGGACAACCTATCACAGAAAGACAAGCGCCTCCCACCATGTGTCACTGCCACCTACCAGCCCATCCAGCCAATGAACAATGAGGAATATGACAAGCGTTATATGGCAGCATCATGCAAAATCCTCCTGCCTCCACCCCCGACACCAACACCCCTAACCCACAAGCCCAACCCACCCAATCCCAGACCCCCAAGGCCAGCACTGTCTCTACGTCTTTCTTCCTGCGTTATTCTACCTCATAGGCATCACTCTCCCCTGCCCCAATAAACCCCTGTCACCAAACATTTTCTATTTACATTATCTTTTTTGAATTTCAATTGTTCATGTTCTCTTTGTTTATAGTTGGTTCTATTCTTTATATTCAGCTTATTTCTGTAAAATCATATATTTACTATGCCATGTATATAGATCCAGAACACAGTTATTTTTAGCACTTAAACACACCCCTTGTGAAAATGTTAACAACAATTTGGTGATCAGCTAAATTTGAATTAGAAAATCATAGTGTTAACTGTTTTTAGATAAAGTTTTTACTGATCCAAATTCAGAACCTTAATGATAAACTTTAAGCCAATCAGGAGCCAAGTGATAAAGTGATTGTTGTGACATAAAGGGTCATTCAATAATTCTTTATGTCACAACAATCACTTTATCACTTAGCTCCTGATTGGTTTAAAGTTTATCATTAAGGTTTTGAATTCAGATCAGTAACAACTTTATCTAAAAACAGTTAACACTATGATTTTCTAATTCAAATTTAGCTGATCACCAAATTGTTGTTAACATTTTCACAAGGGGTGTGTTTAAGTGCTAAAAATAATATGGTAATCAAGGAAACAATGCCAACACAAAGCAAACAACACATATTGAGATGAGCATAAAACATATAGAAAATGGGTAAAAAGATGGGATAATGTAGTAGATGGGAAAACAAAAAGGAATAAATAAAGAGGCAACAGTATCAAATAATAAAGAATTTATTGTGGCAAAAGCTATAAAAACATATAGAAAGGTTAGTAAAAAATCAATGAGAGAATTGGAGAAGCTTCTGAAGGATCTTGACTTGGCAATTGCCAAAATAAATGACATTGACCACAAGGTCAAAGCCAAAGTGAAGTCTGCCGTCCTTGAAGGGGACAAAATAGACAAGGTGTCCGCAAAGGCCCTTATGACCAAAATACCAGACATCCCAGAGAAGACAATTGAGCGCTTACTAAATATTCAAAAAACTGTGGTTGAGGGCCTGCAATTTAAGGCATACAATCTTTTTGCGCCGTCCATCTGGGTTGATGACCCAGAGATGTATGAACATCTCAAACCTGCCAAGTAATCCAGGGCAGAGGATACTGAATTGCCAGCGCAATTGATTGCGCCAAGAATGGTCAAGCCAGCCAAGGCTGCAGGCAAGGAAGAAACACAAGGTAGCCTAAAAAACAAAATTAATACATTATCAAAAAACTTACCCTTTTTCTTAGAAAACGTAGACAGCAAACTCTGCCAAGTCCTGGTCCCCTTTGTCCCGGCCATCTTTTATGCAAATTATGCCACTCATGTGGCCAAGTGATTGTATCTGTCCCCCCTGTTGTGCAGGAGCTGGAGGACCGTATCCACGGGTCCTTTTCTATGTCTAGAGAGGCATTGGCTGGGCTGACACATGGAGAGGAGGCATCCAAGTGGGCAGTTACTGCCTACAAGGATGCCCAACTGGTCTGCCTGGACCCAGTTAACCTCAGTGGAGTTTACTGTGTACTCTCATTGAGCTTTTTGGGACGTCCTGGCAACGCTCCCATTCAAGAATGTACTGGAGATGGGCCAGGTTCATGCGGCTGCTTGCTTCTGCTTCCTGTTGGAGCACACCCTGTCTTACCTGCTGGACAATTTTGGGCGCGCGGTGGGCAAATTGGCTGTTGCAGACGCAACAGCTGTCAAGAAGACAAAATCATCCTTGCTGACTTTGGGTTGGACTGGAGTGCCAACAAGACAGGGGTCCCTGCAGCCATGGAGCTGACCTTTGCAAAGACCAGGCACAAGAAGAAGATCACCACATCTATAATAAATTGTGTGAGTTCATAGAAGCCTTTGATGGGCAAAGGCTTCATCTGGTGGTTTACCTCTGGTATCTCTTCTATTTTGGAATGGGCACCAGCGTGGAGGATCTTGACAGGGTCCTCCTAGGAATCAATGAGGCCAGGCTCTCCCTGGACGGGAAGAAGGTCCACCCTGGGTATGACTTGGTGGATCATATCATCCAGGACGCCCTGGTCCTGGCTGGCATCTTTGGGTTTGCAGCCCTGCCAGAAAAGCTGCTCCACCATTCCCACCTCACCATACTTCCTTTTACCAGCAGGCAAGAATATTTTAACCAGGGTGTATCCAGCGTCCACAGTGTGGCAGTGGAGGTTGTGCGCCACCTCCATTGCGGGGTGGGTACATACAGAAGAACTCACTACAGGTGCTCTTAATAAATTTCTCTTCCAATAAATTTCATTAAAATTCATATTATTTTTATTATAATAAAATTTTCTAATTCTTATTTTAGCAAACAAGATTTGCAAAATATATCCCAGAGAAGGTCTTAATAAAAGCATAATAATATATTTCAATAAAATCTACTTCTAATTTGTACACATTACACTTAACTTTTTTAATTTGATTTTTATATTTATTCACCAAAGTTATATTAATGTGTTTGCACAATCCAGTATCAAGTGTTTGGGATACCCTTAGATGACATAATAAAAAATGATTATAAATAAATAAATTACTAACCTTCATTGATGGTGCTGCTGAATGTGATTGCGGGCTTGGAAACATCTAAATATAAAATGTTAGTTAATGAATCTTGATCAGTAAATTAGAGGATATATAAAAAAGTGGGATAAGCTAAGCCTTTAATTGATTGGCTGTTTGGCTAGGCAAGCAGGGATGAACAAATCAGCATGGCCATAGAATTTGGCCACGGTCTCAGCTGGGAGGGTGTGGATCTTGACCTGCAGCAAATTAAAGAGGTCCTTGGTCCCAGTTGGGGTTCCTTGCTTGACAACTTGCTTGAGCCACCCAAAGACTTCCTTGATGGGATTTAGGAAGGGCAAATAGGGTGGGAGTGTCAGGAAGCCAGTTGTAGGTAGAAGCATTGGGGGGCTCAGGGTGAGGCGCAGCTGAGCCAGCAGGTAAGGCCCACCATAGAATGAGTGCTAACTTGATAATATAAGATACAGAACGCCTGAGTAAGGACCAGGGTCCAGAGTTGGGGACAACAGAATCTACTAATCCTGTCAAAGTAATGTAGAGTACTCCAAACAGTTGGGTAGAGGTAGTTTTGGCTGCGGCAGTAGGTTCCAGCAGGCGGTCTGGTTGTGGGGTTAAGGGAGGAGTCATAGGAACAAAGTAGGCAGGCAGATAATTGTACTTGTCTTTGAACAATCTTGGCGGCCTTTTGTACCACTTTCCTTTGCGTCCTATGTATTTGATTTCTCTAGTCCTGGCCAAGGGGTTGGCAATGAGAATAGTCTCCAAGTTGTAATCTGAATAGGCTGGGTTGGGGGGTATTAAGTAAAATGCACAGGTCCAAAGGGGGCTCCTGGGGGACAGTATAATGCCTGGGGCAATTCAGCAGGTTGGTCTTGGGGGAGGGCGGCGGCCTGGCGGTCTACTCAACTGGGATTAAGATGGAAGATCACTAAGACTAGATAGGGTAAGATTTGTTCAAACCAAAGGTTCATAAAACTTTATTTTTAAAAATGACAATGGGGGTATTACCATACCGCCAGGGTATTTATACCCTGGGACTTTGCTTCTTTGATTTTTGCAGGGTTCAGGTTTGCAAACAAGGCACTGGCGGGACGTGGGTCTTGGCTTGGGGTCTCAAGGGGGGCAGATCCAGGTTGTGCCTGTTCTGGCAAATTGGAAAGACAATTCTTTGTTTTGCCGTCACTGTTCACTATGTCACCTGAGTAGTCCAATTGCACTACCCCTTCTGGGCGGGAGACTGGCAGTTGCTGGTGGCCATTGGCAAGGTTAAAAATAGGTTTTGTCTTAACCTCCTTAAGGCAAGCTGCAACCTCTGCGTAGGTTTGGGTCTTTGGTGGCTCCAGGTTGGCATCAATCTGATGACCATTTGGGGAATTGTCTCTGGGGGGCTGGCAGGTCTTGGAGTAACTCGTTAACTTGGGTTTGCAATTCAACAAGCGGGCGGTCCCCTGTCCACTTTGTGTGACTCAAGTAATCTTTGGAGGGTCCTCTGTAGTAGGCCGGCAGAACGCAGAGTAATTTACTATTTGAGCCCGTCTTTTAACAGATTGGCGGGTCCTGGACTGGTCTGGCAAGTTGGATTTGCCTCCTGGGAACCGGGGTTTAACTCTTGGATTTTCAATACAAGTATTGAAATGTCATTCATGACAGGGAGGAAGAGAAGGCATAAATTTGCCGTGGCCAATTGCTGGGGGCCCACAGCAATTCTGGTGTCAATCATTGGGAATTCCTCAAGAGTGTCAGCCACTTTGTGGAGACCAACATTGTCCAACACAATGACATTGGTAAAGCCAGGGCTCATGCGCCTTAGGTGCTCCTGGACCAATTGGAGAAATGATAAGAAGGTCCAGCTATTGTGAGATCCCAAAATTATTTGGTATAGCTCAACCCCCTTTGGACCAATGAGAGCCACCATTGAATATGCTGTGGCGCAGACTGCAGCATACCAAGCCATCCTGTCATTGGAGCCTTTGGGGACATACCCATACCCATTGTGCATTAATGAGGCAAATGCCAATTTGTCAATATAATAAAGTTTGACTATCCCCTTAGCTTTGAGGGCAGTGTACGCCTCGGTGTAATTTTTCCGGGTCTCAATGTTGGTTGGGCTATTATGATTGTACAGAGATACCTTGAGCTTTTTCCAAGAAAATCACATTCCCTTCACCAGATGGTAGTAAAAGGAAATTGAGGCCTCAATCCCAAAAGTAGATTTAACCATGGCCTGTATATTTTCCAGTTCAAGATGGCAGTTCCAGGTGATCCACTGGTAGATTGCCCATTTGTGATCCTTGGTGAGCATGGTAGAAACACGCAAGGATTTCTCCGCAGCAGAGACACAGCCAGTATTGATGAATTTTTGGAAGGTCTTGCTGGCGCATTTGGGATCCACTCCAACAAGGGCCGCGGACTCCTTGTAATCACCCAACTCTTGCATTAGCTTAAGCAGGATGATGTGTTTGATGTCGGGGATGCGCTTTTGAGTGGACTTTTTAGCGGTGGGGATTGACTTGTTGGCATTGGGCACAACACAGGGCATAGGTACCTTGGTATAGAAAGCTGCAATCTTTTTTAGCATCAGCTGTCTCTCATTGGTTTGATAGAACTTGGGCTCCTTGTCATCCTCCTGATTGCCATCACTGACAAAGGGCTTGTAGCTAGTATCAAGTACAGGCTTCACCTTCTCCAGAATGGCTGACGGGACCAACTCTTGCCAGTACACAACGTCAAACACATATGAAGTAAGTTCTACCTTCTTGTTTCTAACTTTCTTTGTATTGATGACTTTGGTGGGATTCCAGGTCAGCTTTGGGACCCAAGGGTTGGTGCTCTGCACCCTAGCAGCTTGTGCTCCTTGAACCAGCTGTGTCAGTGCAGCGTCACTATGGAGCTCTCCTCTCTTGTCTCCTCCTTGAGTAGGCACTTGGGTTGCACTAACTCTATTCTTTGACCCGTGGGGGCAAACACAACCACAGTGCAGAACGGGTGCTTTGGTACTTGGTTGCTGTGTTCCTTCCATTTTAAAATTTAATAAAATACTAAATAAATTTTAATTAAGTTACTCTATAATTTTAATTTTTGCTTTTATTTGAATATGGATATTCAATTAGAGTTTTCCCACCCAATTTCCAAATTATAGATTTTTTATTTCTTAATTAGTTGTTTCTGGTTTTACAACGCCCATTTTTGAATACCCGAAATAATTTCACCCATTTTCCTAGATTTTACTACCAAATTCAAACACCCAACACAATATTTTTAAAATTTATGTTTCAGATCTTGTGTCTTATTTTAGATACCTTGGTATCATTCATGATTACAATCCATTGCACACATTGTGTGAGTGATTTTGTTTACATAGTGAGTTGCTATTGTGTTTTGTTTTTGGTTTGCGTTTTGACACACCTTGCTTAAGTGTATTTTGTCACTGATTCACATAGTAAACATATGTGCACTAAAAGTCAACTAACACATTTTTATTTGTGAATCAATGTATTTCAGATTGTATTTTGAATAGTTTTGCTTTGTGTGTGAGCACTTCTTTGCTGTGTTGATTCATTTCACCCATTAACGCCAATAAACCCTGTTAACAGAGTGTATATTTTAACCTGATAGTTGGATTTTGTACAGATCTGAAATCATTTTGTTTAAATCTGAGGTATTTTTGGTTGTTGCCATAGCTTTTAAAACTACTGTATAGTATATTAATCACAGTATTCTATAATAAAAAAACTTATTTTTATTATGTCTGTCCTTTCTATTAGACTGTTGTCTTCCCCAATTCAAATTTTGAATTCTCATTGGTTCAGTTGCAACAAAACCAATGATGCCAATTATGATGGAGCTCACAGATATGAATTACAGCTCCCAAACAACATAAATTGGTAGTATAAAAAAACATGCATATTGTATCAGCAGTAGTCTGCTGACCCAAACCATAAATCAGCCAAAGGTAAGTGCTGCTGCAGCATTTAGTGATACATGATTTGCTGCTGTACCACTTTGGAAAGTTACAGGTACCACCTAGCAATTAAATTGGGAGCCATAGCACCAAACTACTTTTACGTCAAGCGCCAACTGAATTTATTGTAGGTGCCAAAGAACTGCCTTACTTTTACATCAAGCGCCAAGGTGCTAGGTTCAATTAACCACAATCTTGAATTCCTTTATTAATTACATTATTAAGCATTGAGTCTGAAATATGTCAGGAAGGTAGGAAGTGAATCTGAGTAACTAAATTATTCCATGCCAGCAAGGGCCACCTGTTCTGGTTGAAGATGAAGATATTCTATTGGCTGACTTACAATAAGCACCAAACCTAGATTAATAATTACCCAAATTAGGGGCGTGTTAGAATGTCCTGGAAGTCATTGCTATCAGCCCAGGGATTAACCTTGTATAAGGTATGAGAAGAATTAATCAATTACAATAAAATCATCTTTGATATATATTTAATCTGGTTGACCTTTATCTTAATTGTTAAGTGCTTCTGCATTATCAGAAGCCATTTCTGGACAATAATCATGTTTCTATTTGATCCTGGATCTTCTGATATAATACTACTAATATCCTCAAATATGACTGTATTCAATAAAATGATTTTTGCCTTATAATCTTAAATAATTGTGTTTCTGTAATTCATAAAAGCACAACAATATGTGATTGAGCTCCCAACACCATTGATTTTAATGAGGCTGAACCATTACTGGACTTATACAATGGTCTCCCTACACACATCAGATGCCAGTTTGATATGAGCTGTTGAATAAAGCTCCAAGACGTGTTCTTGGAAGGAAAACAAGATGTACAAAAATCTAACAACCTGTATTTAACCAACAAGAAAAAGGAGAGCCCTAAATCAAAGAATAATCCTTGACCAGACAAGCAAAATAATTGAGCCAACAACACCCATCCTAAAACAAGAATTGTACTTCCCAAGCCAACCAGGCAAGCACCAAAGATACCAACAAGAAAGGAAAAGCTCAGGTGAGTACTTAGGCAAGCCGCCCTCCACCAACCTACAAAACTTGTACAGAGATCAAGACGTGAACTAAATTACCATGGTTCAAGTATCCTCCAGAAATCCTATACTGTTTGCTGCCCAAACTGGAAAAAACTCCTCACTTATCCTTTCTGCTTTTGCAGATATCAGGGTAAAGCACTATTTGACACTGGAGCTGATCAATCTCTTGTTGACAAAAGATTTGACAACTTCATGAAACTATCCACAATTTAAATTAATGTCAAGAAAGTTATCATGGCAGATAATAGGAGCACATCAGTCACCAGAGAGGCAATACCTTTACGGGCCCAAATAGGGGACATACAGACTACCCTTAGTGACCCAATTATACCAATCTCCAAGTACAATGTAGTAATTGGTCTGGACTGGATAAGAAATCCCAGACCTCACATTGACTGGGATAGTGCTACCCCTTACCATACAACAAGGAGAGGTGCACCACCACATTTATCTAACCCACCTTGACACACTCATGAGAGACCATATGTTTGTAAAAATCACAGAAACAGAAGAAGAAAAAGACCCTGGTAAAATTGATTGGAACACCTGCATGTATGAGATTATCAACTTTAAAAAGGTAGATACCTCACTCAAGAAAGAACCAATCTGACAACAGCTAATCCAAGAATTTCTTTCTGTTTTCCAAGAAAAGTTACCAGGGCTACTGCCCAGCCAAGGCATCCATCATGAAATTGACCTCAAAGGGAGTGTACCAAAAGCACAGCCTATCTACTATCTAACACCACAAGAGGACAATCTTCTAAAAGCCTATCTAGACAAGGCCCTTGAAAAAAGACTCATATAACCCTCTAAATCTCCTTTTGGTGTGTCTGTCTTTTGTGTAGCAAAGAAAGATGGAGGACTCCACCTGGTCACAGACTACAGGGCTCTCAACAAAGTCACAATTAAGAACAGGTATCTCCTGACCCTTATTAATGACCTTTTTGACTCCCTGGGGGTCCCAATTCTTCACAAAAATTGACTTGACAGCAAGTTATCATCAAATCCGCGTTAAGCCAGAGGATATACCCCAACACAGCGTTCAGAACTAAGTATGGCTTGTTTGAATGTGTCATTCTCAACTTTGGCATGACAAATGTCCCAAGTACCTTTGTGACCTTTATGAATGAAGTTTTTGAAGAGCACACTAAAAAAGGGCTATTGTCTACCTTGAAAATATAATTATATACAGTCCAACTAATGAGCAACAGTGAAAAAACGTCTTGCTGGTACTAAACACCCTTCAATAAAACCAACTCATAGAAAAGCCCTCAAAAATGTGACTTATTTTCTGCTGAACTCCCATTTTTAGAAAACATTATCAGCCAGGAAGGGATAAAACCAATCCAGAAAAGATGCAAGCCATAACCAACATGCCAGCACTACAAAATAAAAGTGAACTTTGTATATTCCTAGGCATGATGTTTTATGTCAGGAGATCCATCCCTGATGGGGTGCCTTGAATTCTGCCTTATTTGCAATCACAGGCAAGACAAAAACTGTATGGACGCCAAAGAGAGATCAGCATTTTGGCAATTAAAAGAACATATGGTCACTGCTCCTATTTTATAATATCCAAATTGTGAAGGAGTGTAAAAATTAGAAACTGACGCCTCCAACTATGCAATAGGAGAAGTACTCTAAATTTAAACTGCAGAAAAGGACCTCCTTCCTGTATCCTATGAATCAAGAAAGCTGTCTGATGGTAGACAAAGATATACAATGCATGATAAATAACTGATAGCTATTTTCCACTGTCTATGAAGTGGCAATTTTATCTGGAAGGTGCACATTTATTCAAAGTACTAACCAATCACAAGTCATTGGTATTATTTAAGAGACACAACATCTATCTAGAAAATAAGCTGAATAGATGAGCCTCATAAAAAGGTACCTCATGATAATTAAATACAAACCAGGCAAGGAAATGCTTACCACAGACACCCTATCAAGGCTATACTGTAAACATATCATATGCACTGATGGAGGCCCCAATTGTCCCATGTTAATTATGAGGAATCTCCAAGAGGGGTTCTCACCTGGTACAGCAATGAATATCTAAGAAAGAGTCCTCAATAACAAACATCTGTTAAAAAACTTATATGTTACTCTACACCGCTTATTACCAAACAGTGATACTGTACCCTACGTCTTGTCAACACAAAAGATTGTCACAATTCTTTGATACCACAGAAATATGGGATACACCTGTATTAGGAACTTTTATGAATACCTCAAGACACACTAATGGTGGCCCAATGTTTCAACTGAATCAATTTGAGTTCAGTATTTGATTGGGGAAGACAACAGTCATATAAAAAGGACAGAAATAAATAGAATAAGGTAATGTTTATTGTAGAATAATGTGACTATTATAATATATGGGGAAATCCACAAGGTCACAAGGGGGTGGCATAGTGGCATGTTCTATGTAAGGTTTGAAGCCAAGGAATAACTTGTGCTGAGATCAGCAGGTTGAATTTGCAGTGCTCCTAATTAGGAGGAAGTGCCTGCAGTTTGATATTGTCATCAGATCAATCCATGCCATTAGATACATCAAGGGGTGGCTCATCAAGCTCCCTCAGTGTATTGTAAGATAAATTAGCAAGCAAGGAGGAAACTTGGTTGCAACACCAAAATTCTGGACAATATCAAGGAGGCACTAGATCAATGCAAAGTCTGTGAAAAGTGCGCCTGCTCCAAGGCACCCACCAAGTCAGTAATACTGGTATCAATCACCTAATTTTTACAATTGTGACCACTGGATAATGTGGGACTAATGCCCAGAAACAGCAAAGGAAAAAAGTACATTATCACAGCTATTAACTATGCAACTTAGTGGCTTGTAGCACAATCTACAAAAGAACACAAAGGAAAAAATGTAAGACAATTTATTGGCAAAGAGATCATAGCTAAGTTTGGGAAACCTGAACTCCTAATCACGGATGGAAGAACCAAATTTAAAGACATTAACACCAACATCTACTTTACCAAAAACGGAAAAAATACATCATAGTCAGTCCCTATCACCCACAAGCAAGCAGAAGAGTAAATACCAAATGGTTTCTCATAGAGGTCCTCAGCAAGCTATCTTCCAACAATCTAAAATCCTGGGTGACATGTTGCCAACCACACTCATGGTGTGCAGAACACAAGTTAATTAAAATACAGGCAAAAGCCTGTAAAAGCTTGTCTATGGTCATAAACCCACCATTGTTAGCACTACATCAGGATCACAATTACCTCTGCCTAAGAAAGTGCTAGAAATAATGACTCTGGCGTACAACACACCAGGAAGGACCAAGAGTACAAGGGATAAAAGGGTTTAGAGAGAATTAATCCCACTATAACAGTGTCAAAATAGCAGGCTTGACCTGCTAGCAAGGTTCTGAGTAAGCGGGTTTGTGACCTAAAATCTGATTATCCAGTCACTCAAAGCCAGACTAGGAAGTCACCTCAAATTTTCAAATCAAACAACATGAATAAATGATGATCTCTTTTGATAGATACCTTGTTTTGGCGCTTGAATCATCACCAGGATCAAGCCATCTCCTTCATCATCCCATTGTGTGATCAACACAATCATGTTCCTGTTATCCATGACTCACATTAACTATATAATCATTATCTCTCAAGAAGAATATTATTTAGTTTCTAATATTCTTCACCTTGTAACTCTGCTAAAACAGCACAGTTACAACAACAGGAATGCTTCCAAGTCAGGAATGTTATGGGTCTTCAATCACAATATGCTCAAACCAGAACCAGGTTTACAAGAAACAGGAATCATCATGGAAGTCAAACCAAAAAACACTTACCTTATCAAAGTTATTGGTGCTCAAACAGAGCTCAAATGTATGCACCATGACGTCTTCATCTGTGAAAAGCAAGAACCGCACAATGTAACTCCCAACTTCCTGTACCCAATGCAAAACTGGATTAATATCAAGCCCAAATCCCCAAAAATCTCAAGAAAATTCCCAAGTTTCCACCTTCTAGCACCCCAGGGGGAGATGTTGCAACATGTTTGATTACTCCCTCTCAGGAAAGCTATTCCCTGAGTGACAATCTAAATGATTTCCTAACTAATCATTTAGTCAGTGGCACTCTTATAATTTGTCCATCTATTACAGGGATCAAAACATCTTGAATCCTAAGAGGAACACTACTTGGACAAGCCTTGTGACTTAAGAGAAACAATCACTTGGATAAGCCCCATGACTACCATGAAGTACATGAACAACATGTGGCATCATGATACAGTAGTTTTAAAAGCTATGGCAACAACCAAAAATACCTCAGATTTAAACTAAATCCAACTATCAGGTTAAAATATACACTCTGTTAACAGGGTTTATTGGCGTTAATGGGTGAAATGAATCAACAAAGCAAAGAAGTGCTCACACACAAAGCAAAACTATTTAAAATACAATCTGAAATACATTGATTCACAAATAAAAATGTGTTAGTTGACTTTTAGTGCACATATGTTTACTATGTGAATCAGTGAAAAAATACGCCCAAGCGCAGTGTGTCAAAACTCAATCCAAAAACAAAACATGATAGCAACTCACTATGTAAACAAAATCACTCACTCAGTGTGTGCAATGGATTGTAATCATGAATGATACCAAGGTATCTAAAATAAGACACAAAATCTGAAACATAAATTTTAAAAATATTGTGTTGGGTGTTTGAATTTGGTAGTAAAATCTAGGGAAATGGGTGAAATTATTTTGGGTATTCAAAAATGGGCGTTGTGAAACCAGAAACAACTAATTAAGAAATAAAAAATCTATAATTGGGATATTAAGTGGGAAAACTCTAATTGAATATCCATATTCAAATAAAAGCAAAAATTAAAATTATAGAGTAACTTAATTGAAATTCATTTAATCTTTTATTAAATTTTAAAATGGAAGAACACAGTAACCAAGTACCAAAGCACCCGTTGTGCGCTGCAGTTGCATTTGCCCCCACGGGTCAAAGAATTGAGTTAGTGCAACCCACGTGGCTACTCAAGGAGGAGACAAGAGAGGAGAGCTCCATAGTGACACTGCACTGACACAGCCGGTTCAAGGAGCACAAGCTGCTAGGGTGCAGAGCACCAACCCTTGGGTCCCAAAGCTGACCTGGAAGCCCACCAAAGTCATCACTACAAAGAAATTTAGAAACAAGAAGGTAGAACTTACTTCATATGTGTTTGACGTTGTGTACTGGCAAGAGTTGGTCCCGTCAGCCATTCTGGAGAAGGTGAAGCCTGTACTTGATACTAGCTACAAGCCCTTTGTCAGTGATGGCAATCAGGAGGAGGACAAGGAGTCCAAGTTCTATCAAACCAATGAGGGACAGTTAGTGTTGAAGAAAGTTGCTGCGTTTTACACCAAGGTGCCCATGCCCTATGTTGTGCCCAGTGTTAACAAGTCAATACCCATTGCTAAAAAGCCCACTCAGAAGCGCATCACTAACATTAAACACATCATACTGCTAAGCTAATGTATGAATTGGGCAATTACAAGGCAGCTGCGGCCATTGTTGGAGTGGATCCTAAGTATGCCAGCAAGACCTTCAACAAGTTCATCAACACTGACTGTGTCCTTGCTGCGGAGAAATCCTTGCATGTTTCTACCATGCTCACCAAGGAGCACAAATGGGCAATCTACCAGTGGATCACCTGGGACTGCCATCTTGAACTGGAAAATATACAGGCCATGGTTAAATCTACTTTTGGGATTGAGGCCTCAATTTCCTTTTACTACCATCTGGTGAAGGGAATGTGATTTTCTTGGAAAAAGCTCAAGGTATCTCTGTACAATCAGAATAGCCCAACCAACATTGAGACCCGGAAAAATTATGCTGAGGCGTACACTGCCCTCAAAGCTAAGGGGACAGTAAATTTTACTATATTGACAAATCAGGATTTGCCTTGTCTATGTGCAATGCATATGGCTATGTCCCCAAAGGCTCAAATGATGGGATGGCTTGGCGTTCTGCAGTCTGCGCCACAGTCTATTCAATGGTGGATCTCCTTGGTCAAAGGGGGTTGAACTATACCAAATGATTTTGGGATTGCACAATAGCTGGACCTTCTTATCATTTCTCCAATTGGTCCAGGAGCACCTAAGGCGCATGAGCCCTGGCTTTACCAATGTCATTGTGTTGGACAATGTTGGTCTCCACAAAGTGGCTGACACTCTTGAGGAATTCCCAATGATTGACACCAGAATTGCTATGGGCACCCAGCAATTGGCCACAGAAAATTTATGCCTTCTCTTCCTCCCCGCCTATTTGCCCTTCCTAAATCCAATTGAGGAAGTCTTTGGGTGGCTCAATCAAGTTGTCAAGCAAGGAACCCCAACTGGGACCAAATACCTGTTTAATTTGCTGCAGGCTGGGATCCACACTCTCCCAGCTGAGACTGTGGTCAATTTCTATGGCCATACTGATTTTTTTATCCCTGCTTGCCTTGCAAAACAGCCAATCAATTAAAGGCTTTGCTTGTCTGACTTTTTTATATTCTCTAATTTACTGTTCAAGATTTATTAATTGTCATTTTATATTTAGATGTTTCCAAGCCTGCAATCACATTCATCAGGACAATCAATGAAGGTTAGTAATTTATTTATTTATAATCATTTTTTATTATGTCATCTAAGGGTATCCCAAACACTTGATACTGGATTGTGCAAACACATTAATATAACTTTGGTGAATAAATATAAAAATCAAATTAAAAAAGTTAAGTGTAATGTGTACAAATTAGAAGTAGATTTTATTGAAATATATTATTATGCTTTTATTAAGACCTTCTCTGGGATATATTTTGCAAATCTTGTTTGCTAAAATAAGAATTAGAAAATTTTATTATAATAAAAATAATATGAATTTTAATGAAATTTATTGGAAGAGAAATTTATTAAGAGCACCTGTAGTGAGTTCTTCTGTATGTATCCACCCCGTAATGAAGGTGGCGCACAACCTCCACTGCCACACTGTGGACAGTGGATACGCCCTTATTTAAAAACTCCCGCCTGCTGTTAAAAGGGAGTAGTGTCAGGTGCAAATAGAGGAGCAGCTTCTCTGGTGGGGCTGTAAACCTGTAGATACCGGCCAGGAACAGGGTATCCTGGATGATATGATCCACCAAGTCATACCCAGGGTGGACCTTCTTCCCGTCCAGGGAGAGCCTGGCCTCATTGATTCCTAGGAGGACCCTGTCAAGATCCTCCACACTGGTGCCCATTCCAAAATAGAAGAGATACCAGAGGTAAACCACCAGATGAAGCCTTTGCCCATCAAAGGCTTCTATGAACTCACAAAATTTATTATAGACTGCACTGATCTTCTTGTTGTGCTTGGTCTTTGCAAAGGTCAGCTCAATGGCTGCAGGGACCCCTGTCTTGTCAGAACTCCAGGCCAACCCAAAGTTGGCAAGAAGGATTTTGTCTTCTTGATGGCTGTTGCGTCTGCAACAGCCAATTTTGACACCGCGCGCCCAAAGTTCTCCAACAGATAAGATATTGTGTGCTCCACCAGAAAGCAGAAGCAAGCAGCCGCATGGGCCTGGCCCATCTCTGGTACATTCTTGAATGGGAGCGTCTCCAGGTCGTCCTGAACAAGCTCAATGGAGTTTACACAGTAAACTCCACTGAGGGATACCAGGTCCAGGAAGAACAGTTGGGCATTCTTGTAGGCAGTAATTGCCTACAAGCATGCCCCCTTGCCATGTGTCAGCCCGGCCAATGCCTCCTGCAACATAGTAAAGGACCCGTGGATGTGGTCCTCCAGCTCCTGCAAGACAGGAGGGACAGATACAGCTGATTGGCCACATGAGTGGTGTAGTTAGTATGAAAGGTGGGGGGACAAGAGGGACCAGGACCAGGCGGAGCTTGCTGTCTATGTTTTCTAAAAAAGGTAAGTATTTTGAAAATTTATTAATTTTATTTTTTAGGTTACTTTCTTGTGTTTCTTCCTTGCCCGCAGCCTTGGCTGCCTTGGCCATTCTTGGCACAAGAAGTTGAGCGGGCAATTCTGTGTCCTTTTCCTGGCGTGCTTGGCTGGCCTGAGATGGGCATACATTTCAGGGTCATCTGTCCAGAAAGACAGCACAGAGAGGGCAAATGACTTGAACTGGAGGCCCTCAACCACAGTTTTTTGAATATTTAGTAAGCACTTGATTGTCTTCTACAGGGTGTCTGGTATTTCGGTCATAAGGGCCTTTGCAGACACCTTGTCTATTTTGTCTCCTTCAAGGACAGCAGACTTAACTCTTGCTTTGACTTTGCAGCCAATCTCTTTAATTTCAGCAATTGCTGAGTTGAGGTCTTTTAGCAGCTTCTCTAATTCTCTCATTGATTTTTTACTAACCTTTCCATATGTTTTTTAGCTTTCATCACAATTAAATCTCTATTATTCTGATACTATTGCCTCTTTGTATATCCCTTTTTGTTTTCACATTACTCCAATATCCCATTTTTCCCTTTTGTGTTTATGTTTTACGCTCATCTCAATATGTGTTGTTTGCTTTGTGTTGACATTGTTTCCTTAATTTCCTTACTATTTTTAGCACTTTACACATCCCCTTGTGAAAATATTAACAACAATTTGATGATCAGCTAAATTTGAATTAGAAAATTATAGGTTAATTGATTTTAGATAAAGTTTTTACTGATCCAAATTCAAAACCTTAATGATAAACTTTAAACCAATCAGGAGCCAAGTGATAAAGTGATTGTTGTGACATAAAGGGTCATTCAATAATTCTTTGGTGCATGTGCGCTAATTAATATGATTGGCTGGTTTTTTGCCATTGTGTGCCATTGTTGCTGTGGCAAGTTGTTGATGGACTAGTGCTAATCCAGCAGCTGATTGGGGACTAGTCCATCAACAACTTGCCACAGCAGCAATGGTGTACAATGGCAAAACATCCAGTCAATCATATTAATTAGCGCGCATGCACCAAAGAATTATTGAATGACCCTTTATGTCACAACAATCACTTTATCACTTGGCTCCTGATTGGTTTAAAGTTTATCATTAAGGTTTTGAATTTGGATCAGTAACAACTTTATCTAAAATCAATTAACCTATAATTTTCTAATTCAAATTTAGCTGATCATCAAATTGTTGTTAATATTTTCACAAGGGGCTGTGCAAAGTACTAAAAATAACTGTTCTGGATCTGGATACACAACATAGTAAATATATGATTTTAAAGAAATAAGCTGAACATAAAGAATATAACCAACTATAAACAAAGAGAGCATGAACAATTAAAATTCAAAAAAAGATAATAGAAATAGAAATTTTTTAGCAACAGGGGGTTTATTGGGGCGGAGAAGAGTGATGCCTAGGAGGCAAATAGCGCGAGAAGGAAGACGTAGAGGCAGTACTGGCCTGGGAGTCTGGGATTGGGTGGGTTGGGCTTGCGGGTGAGGGGTGTTGGTGGCAGGGGTGGAGGCAGGAGGATTTTGCATGATGGCACCATATACAACTCAGTGTATTCCATGTCTGTCATTGGCTGGATGAGCTGGTAGGTGGCAGTGGCAGGTGGTGGGAGGCACTTGTCTTTCTGTGATTGGTTGCCCATATTCACATGGAAAACCATTTGTGAAGACAAGTCAGCCACCAGTTAGTGACCAAAGAGAGAATTATGGTCAAGGACTCCAAGATAGAGGTTGTTGAAAGCCTGAGGGCGGCGCTCCCAGAGTGTATCTCCAATGTTAAAGAACACAACATCAGCCAGATGGATGTCAGCGTGACCAGCTGGGTACACAGAGGCCTGGTGCCCGCGTTCCTGGATGACCTCAAGGGCGGTGGAGCTCCCCTCCATCTGGTGGCTCAAGAAACCCCAGTACTTGGAATTTGAGACATACCAGGAGTCAAGTAATTCACCAAGGATGAGGCTATACAAGTAGTCATTGATGAAATCTGGGTTTTTTCAATAGTAGACAAAACCCTTGGCTGAAACATCAAGAAACGCACCAATGAAAGTCCCCTAATCGACCTTATTCCTTCCTTTTTGAGTGGCAGCTCTTCCTTGCTTGCCAAAATCATCAAAAACTATTGATAGCTTGTAATAGGAGATGACCATGACATCATCAGTTAGACTAGTCAGGCATTGGACCAGGGTTGATTCAATGGCAGTGTCATATGGGGAATTCTCAGCGCCATCCCATTGGTTGCCGGCAAAATTGGTAAGAACCCATATGAAAGCCACCTTTCTGTGTATCCAGAGCTGCACTATGCACTTGGAGACCCATATGTTATGGTGCACAAGCTGTTTGAGGACCTGGGTTAGAGTAAGCTTGGGGTCCTGCTGGAGGAGGTCAAGCATTATTGGGTAGGCCTCAGTTATCTAGTACTCAGGGGTCTTCTTTGGATTCTTGGCTGTCCCAATCAATCCCCCTTGTAAATTAGGTTGTTGAAATCCCACATTATTGTGGCTTGGGTAAATTGCAACTGGGCAGCAATCTGGTCTCATGACAGATCCTGTAGGTTTAGTGCCACAGTTTCCTAGAGAATTTGGGCAGTGATGATTTGTTGTTTGGGGTGCTGGTCTGAGAGAGCTGAATCCTGATTGGCTGTAGGGGGCAGGTTGGGTGGTGGCAGGAAGTTGTTCCAAGTCAAGATTGCCATCCTGATTGGTTGGTTGGCGGGCAGCTTGTGTGGGGGTGGGTACAGGAGAAGGGGCAGAGCTAGACACTAAGTGACTACTGAAAAAGTCAAAGACATATGGGTTGGGGGTCAGTAACAGATCAGCTTCCTTGTTACCTGCCTCAAAGGCTTGGGTGTAAACAGGTGCCTCCACGTTCTGAGCCTCGCCTCCATTGAAGCTTGCTTGGCTGCTGTTGGCTTGGCTGCTGGCGCCGTCAAAGATATTGCTAGTAAAAACCATATTGAACTAAAACCTAGGATAAAATCACTAAAAGTAGAGATTTTAAAAAACCAATGATTTATTTTATTTTAATCTTGAGTCCATATTTGGAAGGTTCTCAAAATCATTTCATACAAATTAGGATCCATGAAAATGAATAAAATGCCCTTGTTCCTAAATTGAATAGCTGTTGATTGGCTGTTAAACTGTTACTTTTCTATTTTAGGCTGCTCATACTACACATCTTGTGTGACTTTATTTTGTTTCATTCTTGTGGAATCTTGCTTCTAGATTGTTCTAATTTTGTTTCATTTTAGTCCTTTTGTTGGTGTCTCATATGAATCCTGCTTGGATTATAATATACTTCAGAATAGCATCCATCCATCTCACTTGTTGTGTCAGTTCATTTTGTTTGTGGTTTACATTACACCAATTGATGTTTGATATAATTTTGTATAATGGGCTAGTGAAATTTCGTTTTTTGGTTGACTGTTCATTTATTAACTGAAATTTAATAAATTAATTCAATCCTGAATCTTGCGCAACTTTTATTTTGTTTAAATCTGAAATCATATCATTTAAATCTGAGGTATTTTTGGTTGCTGCCATAGCTTTTAAAACTACTGTACTATATAATACTCTAATATAATATCTAATTAAGTATCATTCTCTTCTTAATTTTCCCCTTTATCTTGTTTATTATACTTCTAAGAAGTATATAATTGACACTATACAATTTATATACTTCTTTAAGGATTTTGTCTTTGTAATAATTTGATGTGATATAAAAGCTTTTTTAAATTGATTATATTAAAAAATAATAGCAAAAATTGTAATAAAATTTATTGTGTAATAATATTTATAGGAGTTGCCTGTAGTTTTGTTGGCGGTATACAGAAACCTGGCAATGGAGGTGGCACACAACCTCCACTGCCACACTGTATACAGTAGATAAACCTTGATTAAAATATTTTTGGCAGATTTTAAAAGGAAGTAGGGTCAGGTGGGAGTGTAGCAGCAGCTTTCTGTTGGGCTTCAAACCTGTAGATTTCCACTGGGGCCAAGACGTCCTGAATGACATGGTCAACCAAGTCATATCCACATGGGACCTTCTTCTCATTGAGGGAGAGCCTGGCCTTGTCAATCCCAAGGAGGACCCCATCCAGATCTTTAGCTGTGGCTTCATTCCAAATTATAAAAAAAAACCCAAGGTAAACCACAAGGTGAAGCCTTTGTCCAGAAAAGGCTTCAATAAAATCACAAAATTTGTTAAATACAGCGCTAATCTTCTTCTCATGCTTTGTCTTTGAAAAAGTGATATTCATTGTCAAAGGGAGCCCTGTCTTGTTGCCATCCAGGCCAGCCTGAAGACTTCCAGGAGAATCTTAGTTTTTCTGACGACTCTTGTATTTGTAACAACCAATTTTGACTCTGGCCCCCCAAAGTTCTCCAGAAGGTAAGATATGGTGTGTTCTACCAGGTAGCAGAAGAAAGCAGCCATATGGGTTTGGCCCATCTCTGGTATATTCTTGTATGAGAGCATCTCCAGGACGTCCCAAACAAGCTTAAATGGAGTTTACACAGTAAACTCAACCCAGGGAAATCAGGTCTAGGCATCCTTGTAGGCAGTAACTGCCCACTCATATGCCTCTTTGCCATGTAAAAGCCCCAGTAGCACGTCCCACAGGAGGTGACAGAACCAGCTATTGGCCACATTATTGGCATAGTTGGAGTAGAAAGTCACCAGGACATACAGAATAAGAACTTTGTGCACTACACCATCAATTATTTCTAAAAAACGGGTAAGTACTATTTTCTGTTTATTAATTTTTTAGGTACTTTCTTTGCATTCTTCATTGGTGGTGGCTTGTGCGGTCTTGGTCATCATTGATGCAACCAGTTATGTAAGCATCTTGGTGGCCACTGTTCTGGTGCACTTGGGGGGTTTGAGTTGTGCATACATCTCTGGGCTGTTAACCCAGACAGATGGTGCAAAAATATTATAGGCCTTAAATTGAAGGCCCTCAACTACAGTCTTCTGGACTTTAAGAAAACACTTGATGGTCTTCTCAGATGTGTCCATCATTGTGACCATTAATGTCACAAATGACAAACTTTTGATTACAATGCTCATAGAAGAAGCTCAGCCACAGGATTCAAACCCCAAAACTCTGAAGGCTGGCAGCCTGCATTTTTCTGGGCTCAAACCAGAGCCAAATATGACTTTGGTGAAACTCCTGAGGCCCATCAATCTAGAGTTATCAGCGCATATGCCTCTCCTGAAAAAGAATTCTGTTATTCCAGCCAATGGGAGTGCAAGCTTGTTCAAAGATCTCAAGATATCTGGGGCCACTGCAGCTGGGGAATTGAATAAACTTCCTGTGGAATTCAGGCTGCCCAAAGATGACCAATCCTGTAGCTTGAAAAGGGAATTCAATGTCATGTTTGCGGCGCAGCACAGACACACAACAGGGAATCCTAACCTTAGGATAGGATTTGTACTAAGTTTCAGTTAGATGGCAGGGAAGGCTATGCAATTACCTTGTGGCCTTAGATGAATAATCTCTACTAGTTGTGGCTAGAGAGAAGCGCCAAAGTGCTTGAAAACACAAAGAAAAAATGTGAATAGAACTAAATTTTTATTGGTCAAAGTGAAAAGGAATATATACTGTGTAGCTTTACCACAAAACAGTACATGGACAGTAGGATCACTTGCCAATAGTATTAGTGGGGCAAGCAAGCTTCAAGGAATCAGGAAACCAAACAATTGTATTTCCCAGTTTGGATACAACTTCATTTCAAGGGGCAAAAGCAAAAGAGAGATATTTATCCTCAAAATAACCCATCAAAGGCAAAAATTAAAACATGGTGAATGGCAGCATTCACAACATTGCCCCCTCTAGATTGGCCTTAGGGGGTAGTACTTGCAGAGGAACTTGGCATGCACTCAGGAAACAGATGGCCACTATAGAGGAATTTCACTGTGTACTCTGAACCTTGTTTGAAGGTCACTTCTAGAGGCCCTACCCACAATGTATCTAACTTGTGAGCATGTTCTCCTACTCTATGCTGATAGTAGAGAACATGATCCCTGATGTTGAACTCTGGCAAAAGGGAACATCCAGCATTGTCAGGACAGAGCTCAAGCATCTTGGTCTTATATGAGAAGTATATGCTGTGGCCTGTATGTTAATTATGGGATTGACTAGATTTTTGATATGGCTATCAGGGTTCATAGCCCTATCAGAGGATATTAGGGGGCTCCCAGGAGCAATGGAGTGGTAGCCTCACGCCCATACAGCATAGCAAAGGGGGAATACCCGGTGACACAATGTTTGCTAAGGCAATAAGCAAAGAGAGCAGCAGGAAAGTATAGATCCCAGTTTTTAGTGTCAGAGTAAGTGAGTTTCCTCATGATAGAAGCCAGATTCAAATTTTCACACTCAACCACCTCATTGGTAGAAAAATTATAGGGGGCAGAGAAAGACTGATTAGATCCCAAGGCCTTGACAACAGAGGTTACCAACTTAGAGTTGAAGTTAGCCCATTGTCAGAAAACAACACCTGAGGACAGCCATAGCAGTAGAATACATCTTGTAGAAGGAAGGCAGTGGTTGTCTTGGCAGTGATGCCCTTAGTAGGGCGAGCTTCTACCCACTTGCTAAAATGATCAACAGCAATTAGGATAAAGCGGCAACCAGAGAAAGAGCAAGGGAGAGGCCCTACAGTATCAATGCTGACAGTATGAAAGGTGTGTTGAGGGGGGACTAGTTTGAACTCGTGAGCGGCAGCTTGAGGTTGTTGGAGCTGGCAATTATGGCAACTAGCAATAACATCTAGGATCAGCAGAAAAAAGTTTTCCCAGAAGTAGTTCTTCTGGAGCCAGGTAAAAGCTTTACAACGCCTCTGTGTCCTGTCTCTTTATGAGCTTGAAGCACCACTAAAAGGCAAAGACTAGGCCATACATAAGGTAGGTATTGGTCTCACGCTTTTTTGAAAAGCTGGTTGTCACAAATGAGTGTGTCCTCAGATAGCTTGGACAGGGAAATTTGAACTTCTTCTGTCTAGCTTTCCCAAGAGGAAGGATATCCAATTAGTTCATACAGTTGATCAGCCTCAGAAGGGTGTAGAGCAAGGATGGGCATTCTGTATAATCTATCAGTTTTCTGATGTTGAATTCTGGGATTTTGTAGTACAATGAAGCTGTAGCCTTGCAGGCGGAGAGCCCATCTAGCTAGTTGTCCTTCTGGTTCCTTAAGCCTTTGTAACCACTTAAGCAAAGTGTGGTCAGTGACCACAGTGAAATGGGTGCCATACAGATAATGACATAAATGCTTGACTGCATACAACACAGCAAGGCATTCTTTCTCTGTGACACTGTAATTCTTCTCATGCTTATTGAGGACACAAGAAGTGTAAGCTACAGGGTGATACACACCCTCATCATCTAGTTGATCCAAGATTGCACCAATGGCTAGGTCACTAGCATCAGTGTAAAGGAAAAAATTCCTTATTGTAGTCAGGATACACTAGGATGATGACCTCTTTGAGTTTTTGTTTAAGAGTCTCAAAGACTTGTTGCTGACTAGCGTTCTATTCAAAAGAGACATTACATAACAGTTGGACCAATGGTTGCTAGTGTCCACAAAATTAGGGATGAACTGTCTGTAGTAACCCATCATGCCCAGAAAGATTTGAACTTCTTGCAGGTTGGTGGATGAAAGCATTTTGTCAATGGACTCAACTTTCTTGGTCATTGGGTGAATCCCTGTCTGGGTCACCTTATGGCCCAAGAATTCAAGGTGTTTCTTGAAGAAAGCACACTTAGATTGTTTTAGATTAAGGCCATCCTCTCAAATCTTTATGAACACTTCCTTGAGATGAGCCAGGTGATCTGTAAAGGTAGCACTGAAGACTGTTACATCATCTAGGTACACCAGGACACATGAAAGCTTCAAGTCACAGAGGATGGAGTCCATGGCTTTTTGGAAGGTAGCTAGAGAATTTCAGAGTCCTTGCAGCATACATGTAGGCTCAAACAGTCCTTCAGAGGTGATAAGTGCGGTCATCTGTCTATCATTGGGAGAGAGATTAACTTGCCAGTACCCAGATGCTAGATCCATGGCAGAGAAGAACTTAGAGCCTCCAAGGCGGCAGAGAGCATCATCAATATGCAACAAGGGGTAGAAATCCTTTTTGGTTAAGGAGTTCAATTATTGGTAGTCCATCATAATGTGATGAACTCCACCTTTTTCTTCAGTATGATCAAAGGGGAGGCTCATGGACTTTGGGAAGGAGCCAGTAACCCAGTGTCTAAAAGTTGTTTTAGCTCTTTAGACACCTGAGTGTCCTCTACTTGGCTGCAACAATAAGGTTTAGCTTGGAAGGGAGGAGCGTCACCAGTATCAATATGGTGAATAACACCTTTGGCTAGGCCATAATCAGTGCTGTCTTTAGCAAAGATAACTGAAAACCAATCCAGAAGGTCAAGCACTTCTTTCTTTTGGACTGGGGATAGTTGCAGGAAAGCTTGTGCAGTAAATAAGGATAGGACTTAGGGCTTGTCCTCAGGTAATTTAAAGTCCTGGAACGTACCAAAGAGATGTAGGGATAGCATGTCTAAAGCATTCAACAACTTGCAATAACCAACAAACTGGCCTCTGGACACATTTATGGGGAGAGCCGTCAAGTTGGCTACCAGCAATTGAACAGGGTCCTTATGAGAGACGTCCAAGATTCCTGGGAAGAGATAAGGTTTGTTGAGGCCTAGCAAGGGAGGAGAGTACAACTCTAGGAACGTAAACTCAGGTAACTCATATGATATTTGAGAGTCTAAGATAGTTTGGGATCCAGAGGGAATGGTCACAGCGGAGGTGGACAGGAGAGGAATCCCCTCAGATGCAGGGTAAGCCATAGGAGGGCACTTCATGTTGGATGAGTGGGTACGGTATTTTAGAGTGAAGACACCAGTGGGGTATTCTAAGGCACACATCTTGAGGTGCTTTCTGGGAACTTTGAAAGTCTCCTCAAAGATCAAAGGGACTTCATACCCTAAGATAGAGAGATATACATCCTTTAATTTGATGATCTCATTGTATTCCCTAAGGAACTGAGTACCAACTAGGAGATCATAACTCTCATTTTCCAAGACTACAGCAGGCGTGGCTAAGAGTAGCTTTCCAAACCACATAGGAAGAGCAGAATATGCCCCTATAGTGTGATTCATGGATAGCCCAGCTGTACCATACAACTGGTGATAGTTAAGATCAGGGGAAAGTTTGAGCTTCTTGACAAGCTTTGAGGAGACAACATTAATAGGATATCCAGTCTCCAAGACGGCCTTGATTTTCACCTTTTGGATGGATATTTCTACACAAGTGATAGTACAATCAAAGGGTGGGAGGACAGCCAAGATTTCCTGGGCTTCTGCTAGCTCTTTGTCCCACTTTTTGATCATGTATCTCAAGCCTTGAGACTCTTTATAGACATTCTGGTGAGGAAGCAAGACTTAAGCATTCTTAAATACTGTGTCAGCAACTTTAGCAGCTTCTTTGGATGACTCTAAAAGCACAGGAGACCTCTTAGATTGAGTAAGGTATGGGCTAGATACAACCTCTTTGGCTTCAGACAAAGTCTTGGCAGTTGTTGTGGTTTTCCCAGAGCGTAACTTATAAGGGACCACAATAGTTTTGGGGACAGCAAGAATTGAATACCCATAGGCGTCAGCATCATCAACGTCTGAATCATCCATGTCAGAGTCATCAGAGATATTTTGGAACAGCAGCAGAATGGGAGGAGCCTCAGTATCAGCAGGCTCAGGGTTAGCTATGGAGGGGGGAATCAAAGAAGACTGGGAAGAATTGTCAACTGAGAGTGTCTCATCCTCTAGGTTGACTGTTCTTTTCCCGCCTGTTCCTTGGGATCAGCTCCTTCAACTCAAGGATTGGGGCATACATAGAAATGGTGGCCTATCTGGCCACAGTTATGGAAACCCTGTTGTTGAGGAGGATTCTGCGAGTTCATGGTAAGGATACGCAGACCACATAAAGACAAACCAGAGGAAGAGGCAGCTCACCTCTCTTTCAAAAACACTCCAGAATGTATAAGATACATATCCTGCAACAGCGTCTTTATGCTCTTTATAGAGGAAAGCATGGATTTGTGAGCCTTAAAGTGGAGGCACAGAAGTATATTGACCTTGAGGGCTTGAGCGCAGGCCATGTAAGCCTCATGTGCTGTCTGCTGTCTGCTAGTTATCAATTGCTGTCCTTCTATGTAGAATATATCTGGGAATTCAGTCAGAGTCTCCTTAGGTTTGAAAGCAATGTGCATGAAGGTGTTCTTCTTCACTTCCAGACTAAGTTCACCACCAAACTCATCAATCAGAAGCTGTTTCATTTCTTCCCAAGTCTCAATGGTGGGCAGCTCTGGCGCTATTACCTCTTGGCAGGTCAGGTGCAGACAGGTTAGAATGGGTTCCTTCTTAACCTCATATGAGGCTCTTCTCATGGCAATTTCATAGATAGTTAGGAAAACTGCAATGGTTGAGGTTTTGGGGTCAAAGACTTGCTTAAAGGTAGGCTTGAAATGTGCTTCAGGAGTTGGACCACCATTGTTGCTATTGAGTACATTTATGTACAGGGAAAATTCTTCTTCAGATTTTGATGGGGGCTGTCTAGCCCACAGCTGACAAACACTCTCTTCAAGGGTAGTCAGGGTCTCAGCAGTGCGGGCACTTGTGTTATTAGCTAAGGTGGTCTGTTGCTCAGCAACGTCTAGGTGTTGACCCTGTGTTGTTACTACTGTGGAAAGCTCATCCAGTCAAGAGGTCATGGAAGGCCTCACAGAGAGGCAAGGGGCAAACTTGTCATTTACCAAGTTGATTAATTCACTCATTTCTTGCACGTCTTTGTCAAGGTTAGAGCTGTCTTGTTTGAAGTGATCCATCTCATTGGCTAGAGCAATCAGTTCTCTAGCACAGTGCATTTGGGGGGGACTCCTGACAGGCCTGGGAAGCAGCCATCTTTGTCAATGACCCCAGTTGGACTAGCAGTAGTTGACATCATCTTGCGTAGAGAAGCAACCTCCTGCTGTAGCCCAGCAATTTGAGTTGTCAAAGCAAGTACCTGAGGATCTGGCTGAGGTGCTTTAGTAGGGCAATCTTGACTGCAGGTAGACGCTTGCAGCTCCTGAATGGCATCCCAGAGTTTCTGTCCTCTATCCATCAAGTTTTCTGATGGGGGAGAAGGAGGAATATCTGGCTTGGGCTTTGACAACTCATCTACTTGAGTTTGAAGTTTGACAATGACAGCGGCAGTGGCAACCCTTTCCTGATCAAATTCTTCACTGAGCTTGTGAAAGCCTCTTTCACAAATTCTGCCACTTGTTGATGTTGATCAAAGGATTAAACACCAAAAATATTGAGCTTCTGCACAAGTTGTTTGAAATTGGTCAGAATGGCATTCAAGGTAGAATCTACTTGGGTTCACTGGGCTGTTTCAACTGGTGAAACTCATGTAGACGCTCCATGTTGTATTTGGGGATGACCTGGCGCATTTTCTTGATGGAATTAACCAAGAAGGTTTGAGAAGTGACAGATTTGCACTGATTTTATGATACCAAGGAAAAAGAGAATTGATATGCTGTTGATACACAGTAAAATGATCTCAGTGATTAGTGATAGCTGCTTTTAAGGACAAAATCTCCTGCACGTGGAGCCCTAGCACCATTTGATGGTGAGCTAAAGCAGGTTGTACAAAGGATGAGAATAGGGGCTCAGCAGAGCCAGTTGCTGAGAGGAGATGCTGTGGAAATTGAGGAGCCACAATCAATTCATATTATTCCACTTGACTGAACTGCAATTGGAGGCAAGGGGTAACTCCTTCACTGGCTATCCTAAGGGCTACTGCCATGACTTGTTCCAAGTCAGGGGTACCCAAGGGGTAGGCCACTAGACGGGGATCATTCCCAAGGTTCAGTACAGTAGGGACAATAAGTGGGTCTGCAATGTCTTCCTCAATAGGAGGACAGGTGATTTCAGGTGAAGTTGTCTCTTGTATAAGAGAAGACAAAAGATCTGAAAACTTGGTTGCAAAAGGGATAACCAAGGGGCTCACAGCCCCTGTAGTGTGCACCATTTTTGTTGTGTTCTGAGGCGCGGCACAGACACACAACAGGAATTATAATCTTAGGATTAGATTTGTACTAAGTCTTGGTTAGATGGCAGGTGTGACTGTACTACAGTCACTGCTGAGCATTTAGCCAAATAAATGATCCAAAATATAAAGATGTTCTGTTTTTGCTGTTTATTACATATAGATAGTTTTTTTGGAATTATTGAGGGAAAGGTTCCTATAACCTGGATATCTATGTTTAATGAAAGAACATAATATGGATGTTTAGTTAGGTTAGGCTAACTAAAAGAATTGAGGCAAGATTGGCCAAACCAATCAAGGAGACTAGGCGTCTCAAAATGGGTTAGTTAATCAGGAAGATTAATTAATAAATACAGGATAATTAATGAGGATTTAATTATAGTAGGTAATTGCCTTGACTGTGTCAAGAGGTATAGTTAAGGTTAACCATAGGAAATCCCCCAGAATTTGGGTTAAAAGTGCTGCATAGGCAAATTTATTGGGTTAGAGGCGCTGCCGCGCCGCCTAATGAATTCAAGAGGTGCTGCTATCAAATTTTCTCAGGCGCCGCAGCGCCGCCTGGGAAAATTGCTGGGCGCCACAGTGGCGCCTGGTTTGAGTTTTGAAGCAGTTTAATGGGTTTTAAAGGCAAAAAACCATTAAATGCAAAAATAACTAAATAAAGGCAAGGATGCCTAGGAATTCAGGTTTGATCAGCTGGTTCCCAGTTGGAACACTGATAGCTGAGTTTGGGATGTGCAATCTAAAGGGCTTTGGTGCCAAGAGCTGGTCAAGCTCCATGCCAAATTGGTACATTGAGATGAATGGCGCCAGGTGACTCCTTCTCATTGTAGGTTAATCCTCATAGGTTGAGAATTGTTGGTGATCTTTTAGGTAAAGATCTATGTTGGATTACTTGAATGTCATAGACCAAGTGACACAAATCATTGGTTAATTCAGGAACCAGAGGGGTTTTCAGCGGTGTATGCCCCAAATGGTATATAAGCAAAACAGTTAAACATTAATAAAATATATTAATTGTCGGTTTTGACGCTTTCCCCTCATCTATTTTTCAATTGTCATGCCTTCTTTGTTAAAACTTGAGAGAGCCAAATTTGGAGTTCTTTGTGTGGAGACCGCTGCGGCAAGGAAGGAGGTTCCTACAAGTTCATTGGAAGAAGCTTGGACCAGCCTGGAGGTCACCAAGACTGTTCCTGCAGAGTCTTTGGTGGAAGTAAAGGCTGCGTTCAAAGAGCTGTATTCTGATTACTTTGAAAAGGAAGGGACTCCCGTCCAAGGGAACTAAATTTATGCTTGGGATGCTTGAAACTTGTTGGTAGGGTGGGATGAAATCTTGCAACAAGTAAAAGAGATGGCTAATTGTGAAATTGAGGCGTTGAGAGCACAAGAGGAAAAAAGCGTTCAAATCATGGCTTGTTGGCGGGATGACAATAAAGTGTTATCCAAGAAAATTGCCTCCCTGGATGCAAAGCTCCTTGAAGCTTCATCCCAGGAAGGTAACAGCAATAAGAGTCAAGGGCAGGATAATGGTAGGATGGACTGGTTAGGTCTGGACCCGTCATAGCAGGGAAGGCTATGTGATTACCTTGTGGCACTGGATGAATAATCTCTACTAGTTGTGACTAGGGAGAGGCGCCAAAGTTCTTGGAGACACAAAGACAAAAATGTGAATAGAACAAAAAATTTATTGGTCAAAGTGAAAAGAAATATATACTATGTAGCTTTACCACAAAACAGTACATGAACAGAGGATCCCTCACCACCAGTATTGTGGGGCAAGCAAGCTGCAAGGAATAAGGAAACCAAACAATTGTATTTCCCAGTTTGAATATAACCTCATTTGAGGGGCAAAAGCAAAAGAGAGATATTTTTCCTCAAAATAACCCATCAAAGGCAAAATCAAAACATGATGAATGGTGGCATTCACAAAATTCAAAGTCTTCTCATTTTGACCTAGCCAATGAAAGATCCCCCATGAGAGATTCCACCAAGTGTTGCCTAACCCTGGTAGATGGTATCACCCGGTCCAAGGGGGATTACAAAAGTTTTCTCATGGCAGTTTGGCATACTTATATCCTGGGCCGCCAGAAAGTTGCCCATCATTATTCTTGCAATAAAGTGATATGAACCTTTGGTTCAGCCAGGTCATTCCATATTAGATTTTAGCTCTATTCCATTTGCATACTAACCTCTGCAGTCTTGTCCCCTACTTCCATCAACCCCAAGAAACTGTGGCCTGTCTGCTTGAGCTATATTGTCCACCTGGAGCACCCTTTGGCCCAGTACATTTCACGGAATACCCTCCCAACCCAGAATATTCAGAGTTTACTTTAGAAGAAATCCTGATTTATGACCCTGAAGCCAGAACTTGAGAGACTGAGATTATTGGCAGAGAAGGAGCCTGGATTACCATGCTCCTGCGGTTATTCTGAGATAAATATAACTACCTGTCAGCCTACCAAGTTCCTATGACCCCGCCCCTCACCCTGCGGCCTAACTGCCTGCAGGAATCTGTGGCTGCCAGTGAGTCTACTTCAACACAACTATTTGGAGTGATTTACATCACTTTTACTGGGCTTGTGGATTCCATGAGACCCTCCAACAGACCCTGGGCTATCCTTGGCAAATCCTTATGCTACATTGTAAAGTTAGCTCCTATTCCATGGTGGGCCCTACCCTCCAAGCCTGTGGGCTGTCTGCCCACAAGTTCTCAGGAACCCCCCACAGGATGGATCCCTGACAATCAGGTACAACACGCCATTTCAAAAAGGGCATCTCAAAAAACGCTATTTCAAAATGCGCCATCTCAATTTTTGCTATCTCAAATTCATAGTAAAAATGCCATTTTGATTTACGGCATTTCAACTAAGAAAAAACAGTTTTTAAAATTTTAGATTTTTTCTCTCCAAAAATAACCCATAAAATTCTCAAAAAATAAAATTTAAAAACATTTATAGGCTTAAAAATACTCAGAATTCCAAATCTGCAATAAAAATGGTGTCAATTAGTAGTAGCAATGTTGTGTAAAGCCCAAAAGTTAAAATATACCCAAAAACAACTATTTTCATCTATTATAACTTTAAACTATACTTTAAAATAAGCATAAAATTGTACCAAATACTAATTTAAACTAAGAAATGATAAAACTGAAGGATAATAAGAGAGAAAATTGGGAGGTGCTTATTGGAAAAGGGCTCAAACATTGGTAGAAAGAGCAACTGAGATAGCTTGGAGATGCTCAAACTTTCTATCCTTAGGATAGCATGCAAGGACCACCTTGCTGATTTCAGTATGTTTCTTTACAGCCTTAGTCTGCTTGGGGGGTTGCCCTTGGACTTCATTCCAGTCTTGAAGAGCCAGGAAGAGATGGCTTTGCTGGGTTTTTAGATGCACCATTATCTTGTTGAATTTGGGCTTATGAACCCAGACCCTTGTAGCAAACTGGCTATGCCTGTCAGGAATATTCCTGACAACAACCTTTGTCAAGACAATATTCTGTGCACAATTGAGCTCAAAAGGCAAGACAAGAAATTGCAGCAGTTCCCCCTGATTGGGGAAACTACCACAAAAAAGCCAGCAGACAAAAAGGAATTTAAAATTTTAAAAGTGTTAAATTCTGGGTTTTATACCTGGCTGCGTGGTCAACTGCCAGGCGTTTGCCAGCTGCCCCAGCCATATGGCAGGAGACGGTGCACCCCCACGGCAGGGCTGTTCACCCTGGCTGGATGGGGAAATTGCCAAATCAGGAATCCAAACAAGGCAATTTCCCCAAGTCCAAAAATGGGGGAACTGCTGCCCAAATTTGGAATCTACCAAATTTGGAGGGGGTTGACAAGCAGCCCAGCACTACAATTAATTCATCAACTGCAAAAGTTGAATTTGAATGCATCAAAGTGCCTGAAGATGCTTCAATTCCATGCAATGCCAAGGATAACAATTCATTGCCTACCAAATCACTCCCATCCCAATCCCAAATGTGAATTCCAGACAACACCAAGTGTTTGGGGTTCCCTATCCAATGCTTTGTATTATTCATGCCCCACTAAGGATGATAGTATATAATAAATCTCAATCACTTGATGTTAGTTTGTGCCATCATTGAGTGAAATTACCCTTAATATTGTCACATAAATCAATTTAAAGACTTTACCTTCAAGAAGTTAAACAAGACACTAAGATTTTTCTGCCCTTTCCCAGGATCAGGAGATGAATCACCTAACCTTCTCAGCTGTCCTCACAGCATGACTAGGGATTGGGGGCCACAAATTCACTCAATAGCATGGGCCATTCAACAAACCATCTGGTGAGTACTACTCAAAGAGCCAGCGCAGCTTGACTCCTCCAAGTAGTACTCCTGGCCCACAGTGGTATTGCCTCACTCCACCCAGCCCATAGCCATATACACATGTATATACTACAGACCCACGTATTTTGCTGGTAATTTCAGACGTTATAATGTACACGCCAAGGTATTTCAATTGATGATGACAGTCTATCCAATTGTGATGGCGCTCACAGGTTTCCAAGTCATTAACTTGGTACCTTATTTTGCTAAAGTACTCCCCCAATTGTTGGGTCTTTACAATGCCACCCTTCAAGGGAAGAGGTGGTCTTGATCAAACCATCTTTTACCTGCTTATAGAAGCTCCACTGTATTGAGTCACCACCTTTTCTGATGCAGTGTGCTCCCTGAAAGATACCAACCCATTTAGTTTTAAAATACTTAATAAAAGGCGCAAAGGCTGCCTGGTTTGCAAGGATATAAGGATGGTGGAGGAGGGCATTGTAAAAGGCATGTGTCTCCTCTTTTCTCACAATAGCAGGGGTAGAAAAGCAATTGAAAACTTCCTTGGCTTCTTTAGTGCCTTTGGAGTTGACCAGCTCACAAAAATCAGAGCACTTTTGGAGGCAGCAGCAGAGTGCCTGCCAGAAGTGGAAGTAGCATCCCTGCAGGGAGCTCTTGAAGACTCTTATAAAGGCATTTGCCTGAGCCTGTTCAAAATCCACTACCAGATATTTGTGGTAGAAAAGACTTTCTGTCTGCTTCCTGATTGGAATGGCTTCCTCTTCCTGGGACTGGGCCTTCTTCTTGTGCCCTCTGGTTTCCTTTGGATCCTCTTCAATAGTTGGGAGGATATCATCCAACTTGGCCTTTAAAATTATAAGAGCACAGACATAAGTTTCCTGCTTCTTGTTGGGAAGGAAGTAGCATACCAGGGGAAGAACTAGATTTCTAACCTTCCCACAGATGTTCCAAAGCTGATTAAATAACTTTGGACAGGTGGAGAAATTTCCATCTGCAAGCCAGGTCTTGCATTTCAGCAGGTTGCACAGATCCTGTGAGGTGGCAAAGCAAGTGATGTGCTCAGGGGCATGTTGGCTGTTGTTGTGGAGAAGGAATTTCTCCTCATGACAAGATAGTTTTTCTTCTTCTGTAAGGATCAATTGCTCAATTGATGAAGCACTGACGCCTTCAGTGCTCAGAGCATATCTTTGATCAGTGATATATCTTTGTAATTTAGAGGTGCCACCAACAGTGGTAAGTTGGGTGTCATTTAAATTGAGGAGGGCATCATTGATAACCTTGATGGCAGTTTGATCTTTGGTCTTTAAGATGATCTGGAAAAGAAACCAGAGGATCAGTTGGTGCAAGAGATTGATAGGCTTGGCACAGTCATGTCCAGTAGTCAGGGCCTTGAATCTAGTGAACCTGTATGTAGTGAGCCTAGCAGGGCACCCAACATTATCACATTTATAGTGATGTTGGTGGATTGGTTTCTTTTCATTGTTACAGCTCAAGCTGTAGCCCTTGTAAAAAAACTGACTCCTCCTTTCTGAGTCATTATGGGGTAGCTGGATGGGTATGTGATGGGCAAAGCAAAGGTGCCATTTTGGTTGCAGATATTGTGGATGGTGTATAGATCCCAGAGCTCAATTTGCTCAACTGCAGGAGCATCAGACTCAGGCTCCTGTTCCCCTTCCTCTTCAGGCTCTGAGGTGGGATCAGAGTTTCAGTTGAAGTTGAACAACTTCTCTTGTGGATATGAAGGGGGAGTAAACAAAAGGGGAGTAGGGAGGGGTTGGTCTTATTTCCTCAGGTTCAGGGGAAGGCGTGGGTGTCTTGTGGGGAGCTTTACCCCTAGCAGGCTGCTTTTTAGGAGTAGTTTTGGCTTTTTTGGCCTTGGGAGGAGTGATATTGAATTTGGAGGCCTTAGTGGCCTTGGATGCAGGTTTTTGATGGACTTGGGAGGCATCTAAAAGTGAATTAGTATCAAAATATGAGAAATTTGGGGGTTGTTTTTAAAGAGAAAAATAAGAATGTTTTAAATAAAAAAGTAGTAAAAGATTTTTACATAGAATTGTAGAGAAAGATCTTAAAATATATAAAATCAAAATTTCAGTGTTTTTATTTTGTAAAAAATATTTTTTATTAGTAACACAAGTATGCAAAACTTTGAGTTTTGACTGAAAACTTGCAGTCAAAATGGCTTTTTTGAAGTGACGTAATAGAGGTGCTGTAGCTCAAAAACATGGTTTTTTGACCATTTTTATATTAAATTAAGAAATTTATGGTGGAGCAACCTCAACCAGGCCAAAGAGTAAAACTTGGATATTTCAAAAACTAGCTTATACAACTGGGGTTAAAAAGTACTCAGTTGTTTAGAGGAGGCCAAAAAATATATATTTGCAAAGTTTAGACAATTTCTTACATTTTTTATTAATATGAGTTTTAATGTCAATCTTTACTTTTGAAAAGCAGAAAGCAAGAATTGGGGTGGGGGAATTGATATAGTGTAGCCTGGCGTCATATGTAATTTCCCCTTATTTTCCCATATCCATTGTGCGCATTGAATCAATTGGGTGATATGAAACTTGGTGGAATTAGAAGTGATGTAAATTGAAATGGTGTAATCACCCCCTTTTATTTTCAAATTACTGTTAAAATAATTTTATTAAGAGAACCCTATCAATGTATCCATGTATAATAAGGGTATAAATTACATATAACAAAACTGGGTTTTTATCCAGCAATGACAATCACTAGAAGAACTATCATAGTGGAGTTATTTTATGCTGTTCTTATTATAATTGTCTTAGATTAATACTATAGGAACATCTTCTGGCACTATACAACAGGCTTTGATTTAGTTTGGGTATAAGCTTATTTTATTATAAGATAAATATTGTAGTTTGAAATGATGTAAAGTTGAGATGGCATAAACATGCTCCACACTAAGTGATTTCATATGTAAATAAAGTTAGCAAAATAAGATTTAATTAATCTGACTTGAAGTGACAGAATTGAGATGGCGTAAATTTGAGATGCTGCATTATAAAGGTATATGTAAATTTTAACTATTTTATTGTTTATTTTATTTTTTTATGATTCAAAATCACTAACGCAAAAAATGCCATCTCAAATTAAACTTGAGAAGGCATAAATCAAAGTGCTGCTTTCAAAATAGCATGTTGTACCAACAATCAAGGCCTTTGCAGACACCTTGTTGATTTTGTTGCTTGTTAGGACAGCAGAATTTACTTTTTCTTTGACCTTGCATTCAATTTCCTTAATCTCCACAATTTCAGAGTGGAGATCTTTGAGTAGTTTTTTAAGTTCTCTAATATTTTTTTACTAACCTTTACATATGTTTTTATAACTTTCATCTTAATAAACTCTGTGTTATTCTGATATTATTTCCTCTTTGTTTATCCTTTTTTGTTTTCCCATTTTATACAGTATCCCATCTTTTTAACCATTGTGTATATGTTTTTATTTATCTTGATAAGTGCTATTTTATTTTTATTTTTTTGCATTGCTTCCATGATTGCTGTATTGTATTAGCTCTTTACACAGCCCTTTGTGAAAATATTAACAATAATTTGGTGATCAGCTAAATTTAAATTAGAAAATTATAAGTTTATTGTGTTTAGAGAAAGTTGTTGCTAATCAAAATTCAAAGCCTTAATGATAAACTTTAAGCTAATCAGAGCCAAGTGAGAAAGTGATAGTTGTGACATAAAGGGTCATTCAATAATTCTTTGGTTTATGTGCACTAATTAATATGATTGGCTGGTTGTTTTGCTATTGTGTGCCATTGCCACTATGGCAAGTTGTTGTTGGACTATTGCTAACCCAGCAGCTGATTGGGCACTAGTACACCAACAACTTGCCACAGCAGCAATGGCGTACAATAGCAAAACAACCAGCCAATCATAATAATTAGCACACATGCATCAAAGAATTATTGAATGACCCTTTATGTCACAACTATCACTTTCTCACTTGGCTCTGATTGGCTTAAAGTTTATCATTAAGGCTTTGAATTTTGATTAGCAACAACTTTCTCTAAACACAATAAACTTATAATTTTCTAATTTAAATTTAGCTGATCACCAAATTATTGTTAATATTTTCACAAAGGGCTGTATAAAGAGCTAAAAATAACTGTTTTCTGGATCTAGATACACAGCATAGTAAACATGATTTATAGAAATAAACTGAACATATAAAATACAATCAACTAAAAGCAAAGAAAAAACAATCTAAATCGCAGATAAAAATAATATAAATACAAAATGGATGGTGGAAAGGAGTTTATATGTGGGAGAAGAAGAGTGATGCCAATTAGGCAGAATAGTACAGGAGAGAAGGCATCAAGGTAGTGCTGGCCTAGTAAGTCTGGGATTGGGTGAGAGGGTCTGGCAGGTGGGGGGTTGTGGTGGTGGGAGTAGAACCAATTGGATTAATTGTGATGGCTGCCATATAACACTCATTATATTCCTCCTCTGTCAATGGCTGGATTAGTTTGTAGACAGCTGTGGAACAGGATGGGAGGTGCTAGTCCTTAAGTGATTGGTTGCTCATATTCACATGGAAAACCATTTGCACAAACAAGTCAGCCACCATTTTGCAACCAAATAGAGAATCATGGTTCAGGACTCTGAGATAAAGGTCATTGAACACCTGTTGGCGGCGCTCCCAGAGTGTATCTCTAATGTTAAAGAACACAACATCAGCCAGATGGATGTCAGCGTGACCAGCTGGGTACACTGAGGCCTGGTGCCCACGTCCTTAGATAGACTCAAGGACAGTGGAGCTACCCTTCATCTGGTGGCTCAAGAAAACCTGATAGGATGAATTTGATCTATCCCAAGAGTCTGCAATTTTCCAAGGATATGGCTATACTTGTAAAGTTACGTCTCCCCCCTTAGGCCTTTGCTTCAATCCCCTCCCCCAAATGCTTGGGGATCTCCACCAATTTGCTTGAACAATTATCCAAAAGTTAACAAAAAAGCACAAGAAAATCCCTCAAATTAATACTTGTGGAACTATTTCAAAGATGCCCTACCTAATCCACCCAAGCAACACCTCTGGTTAAATATCATGTGCAAGAGTGGCTGGGAGCTGTGATAATTGCGTCCAAAGAAGGTTCTTCAATTTTTTAGTTGAGTCAGGTTTTCTTTTTGATTATGTCTATTCAAAATTTGTCAAGATTTCCCCCCTTGAGAAACGCACTCATATTTGCTCACATCATTGGTCAACTAGTTTAGTGACATTTAATCTCCCACCCCGATTTCCTCCCCCTTAAAGGATACAAGAGTTGTAAAATACCTTGCTTCATCATTCTCTACTCTAATAAAGTTTCAAATTTGTTAGTATAGTATTGCTATTTGGTTTTTTCTGTTGCTTTTGGTGTTCAATTAATTCCTTCCCCCCTTGGGCCTCCCAAGAATTGCTGGCAGCAACCTTTTGGTTGTTGCTGAAATTGCAATTTTATTATGGTTGAGAGCATGATTTTGTTTCTTTTTAACCTGCCCCCCAATTTTCACAATACTCATAGCTATTGGTGTAATTGGGGTTTGTTCAATAATAGACAAACCCTTTGCCAAAATAGCCAGAAACGCACCAGTGAAAGTTTTCTTCTTGATCTTCTTCCTTTCTTTTTTCTTGGTGGCTTTCCCTTGCTCACCAAACTCTTCAAAAGCAATGGATAATTTGTAATAGGGGATGAACATGACATCATCTGATAAACTTGTCAAGTATTGGAAAAGAGTGGACTAAATGGTAGGATTGTATGGGAAATACTCACTTGCATTCCATTGGAGCTGCCAAAATTGGTCAACACCCTGATTGAAGCCACTTTCCTGTGCATCCAGAGCTGCACCATGCGCTCAGAAACCCAATTCCATAGTGTGTGAGTTGCTTCTAGACCTGGGTTAGGGGAAGCTTGGGGTCCTGCTGCAGGAGATTGAGCATTATTGGGTATACCTTGTTGATCTGGGTCTATGGGGCCTTCTTTGGCTTCTTGGCTGTCCCAATCAGGTTCCCCTTGTTCATCAGGTTATTGAATTCCTGCATGATATGGCTTGGGTAAATTGCAATTGGATGGCAATCTTATCTCATGTCAGGCCACACAGGTTGATTGCCACATTTTCTTGGAGAATTTGGGTATGATTATTCTGTGTTTGGGGTACTGGGCTGCGGGAGCTGAAGCCTGATTGGCTGAGGGGGGAGAAAGTTGGTTGTTGGTGGGCAGTTGTTCTAAGCCAGGGTTGTCATTCTGATTAGCTGGTTGTTTAGCACCTTGAATGGGGTTATAAGGGGCAGGGGCAGATTTAGATGCTAATTGACTCTAAAACAAGTCAAATCCATAGGGATCAGGGGTCAAGTACAGGTTGGCTTCCTCATTACCCACATCAAAGACATAGGTATACAGGCGCCTCCACGTTCTGAACCTCATCTTCACAGAATATTCCTTGGCTGAGGCTGTCTTGTTTGCTGATGCTATTAAAAATGTTATTGCTGTTGAAAACCATTTTAAAAAAACCAAGGATAAAATCACTAAAAGGAGAAGTTTAAAATTTTTTGTGATTTATTTTTATTGTAATCTTGAGTTCATATTTGGAAAGTTCTCAAAACTATTTTACACAAATAAGGAGCCATGAAAATGAATAAAATGTCTCTATTCCTAAATTAGAAAGCTGTTGATTGGCTGTTAAACTGTTATTTTTATTTTAGGCTGCCCATACTACACATCTTGTGTGACTTCATTTTTTGTGTTTGTGAATACTTGCTTCTAGATTTCTCAAATTTTGTTTTATTTTAGTCCTTCTGTTGATGCCTCATATGAATCCTGATTGGATTATAATATACTCTGGAATAATATCCATCCATCTCACTTGATATGTCAGTTCATTTTTTTATGGTTTAAATAACACTGCTTGATATTTGACATAATTTTGTATAATGTGTTATTGAAATTTCATTTATTTTTTGTCAGTTCATTTGTTAACCAAAAATATTTAAATTATTTGAATCCTGAATCTTGCGCAACTTGGATTTTGCTTGAATCTGAAATCATTTTGTTTAAATTTGAGGTATTTTTTGTTGTCACTATAACTTTTAAAACTACTGTATGAAGTTTAACAAAGAATCATTTTAAAACTAAAAATAAGGGTAAATTAGTAACAGCTGACTCTTTAATCTCAAAATGCTACTGAAATCTTTTGCTTCACAAAGTAAAATTGAGATGTTTATTCTTGGAGTACTTTTTATAAGTCAACATCTAAAATATTTTAATGAAATAAAAGCAAATAACAAAAATTAATAAGAAATAGAAATTCAAATCTCTTATTATACTTTTGTCGTAACTGTGCTGTTTTAGCAGAGTTACACGGGGAAAAATATTTAGAAGATAGATAATAATCTTTATTGTGAGATAGTGATTATATAGCTATTGTGAATCAATGGATAGCAGGAACATGATTGGTGATCACACGGTTGGATGGAAGAGGGGGTGGCTTGATCCTGCTAATGAGTCAAGTGCCAAATTGAGGTATCCACCGTGAAGGATCATTGTCTGTTCATGTTGATGGATTTGGTAGTCCAAGTTAACTTCCTAGTCTGGCTTCAAGTGACTGGGTAATCAGATTGCAGGTCACAAACCTGCTTGGTTGAAACCTTGCTGGCAGGTTGAGCCTGCGGTTTTGACACACACACACACACCCCCGGCTGAAAGTTGGCCTCCTCTGGAGGCAGGTCGTCAGGGAGGTTGTCAGGAGCCCGGACGCCATACTGAACCAGTTGTTGTTTGGTGGTGGGCAGGGAGGTTTCACTTTGTTTCTGTCTCGCTTTACAAGGTTGTAGGCGGTTGTGTTGTAACGTCTTGTCCTGCTTGCGTTTCCCAAGCCCTTGCACAAGGTAAGTGTTATTGTTGTTTACCTTTAGGTTTATTGCTGGCCCTACTTTTTTGGTTGTAGTTTGCTTTTGTCAACATTCATGCCCCAGACTTTGTCCCCAACTTCATGTCTTTGACAGATGGGAATGAAGGTCTTTTTTAAGTGTTCCTTTTCTTTGGCTGCTTGTTTGCTGTTGGCCTCTATTACTTGAGGATCTGAGCAAGGGGGGACTTGACTTGGAATTTCCAGTTTGGGTCCTGTCAATGCTTGAATGATATTTGGCTGTGTGCTGTATACCAGTTCAAACGGGCTTTTCCCAGTGGATCTGTTCACTTGGGTTTGGCACACAAGTAATGCAGTTGGTAGCTGCTTATACCAGTCTTCAGGTCTCCCGGAGGTGAGTTTGGCTAGGGCTTGCACAAGGCTACCATTAAGCCGCTCTACGCGTCCATTGGCTTGTGGATGGTATGGTGTTGTGACAGTGTGTTTGACCCCATTTTTGGCAAGGTACACGTTGGTGTTTTTGGAGGTCAATTCTTTGCCCCCATTGGTTATCAGGAGTTCTGGCTTTCCAAACCTGCTGATTATTTCCTTGCCAATGAATTGTCAGACGTTGTTACCGGTGTGTGTTTTCACCGCTTGAGCTACTGGCCACCTTGTTGCAAAATTGATGGCTGTGATGATGTATTTTTTGTCATTCTGCTTTCCTGGCATGAGGCCCACAATGTCAAGAGCCCATACTTTGAACAGTAGTTGGGTTTGAATGGGGAGTACAGACTTAGGCGGGGTTTTGCTTTTGGCAAACTTTTTGCAGACCTCGCACTGGTCTAACACTTCCTGGACATTGCGGTATAGGGTTGGCCACCAGGCTTTATGTTTTAGGAATTTGTATAGATTTTGGCTCTTAGTAAGTCCAAGATCTCTGTGGTAGCAAAGAATGGTATCAACTCATTGATGTGTGGGAATGTAGGGAATGGTTATGCCATCCAACATTTTTCTGTGAAGAGTCCTGTACACATCAGTGAAGAGGTGCTCATTCTTGATGACTGTTTCTTTGGTGATATTAGTTGTGCCTGCGGGGAACCCTTTGTCTTTTGTACGGAGCACTAGGAGAAGCCAGTCTGAGTTGAGCCCATTCTCTCCCCTAGAAGAGCGGACATACAGGCAGGACAGGGCATCTGCCATGGCAAGTTCAGCCCCGGGCTTATATTGGATGAGCATATTAAACCTTTCTAAGACTTCCATCCACCGCGCTTGGCGGCGTGACAAGTTCACCTGTGTCTTGAAGTAGATGAGCAACTTATGATTGGTTAATGCTGTGAATTTTTCCTGCCGTTCTAGGTAACAGCGCCATTTGACTAGGCAGTGTATAATGGCCAAAGTTCCTTGTTGTGGATAGGGTATTGGCACTTGCCATCTGTCAGTTTGCGCAATTTGTAGGCTACGGGCAAGAAGTCACCATCACTATTCTTAATTTGTAGTACTCCCCCAATGGATGCATCTGAGGTGTCGGTTTCCATCTGGTATTCCCCGTCTTGTTTGGGGTATTGCAGGATGGGTGCTGTTGTGAGCTTTTCCTTGAGACATCTGAAACAGAGGTTGTGTTGGGGGGGTCCATACAAACTTGGACTTGGCGCCTGTTATGGCGGACAAGGGGGCGGTCAAGACGCCGCAGTTGGGTATGAAGCGTTGTACATAGGCCACCATTCCCAAGAAGGTGTGGAGTTCTGATTTGTCCTTGAGAGGTGGCATCTTGCAGATGGCTTGTATCTTCTGACTGTTGGGTTTGATGCTGTCTTTTGAGACTATATGTCCCAAGAAGGGTAGTTGCTCTTGAAAGAACTGGAATTTGGAGGGCTTGGCCAACAGTTTGTGTCGTGCCAGGATTGCAAAGACTTCCTCCAGGTCTTTGTGGTGCTGTTCCACCAAGGGGCTGTAGACAATGATATTGTCCAGGTACACGAGGGCGTGTTTTCCTATGTGTGGTGCAAACACTTTGTTCATGAAGGTTACAAAGGTGGACGGGGCATTGATCATGCCAAAGTTGAGTACCATGCATTTGTAGGAACCATACTTAGTGTGGAAGGCTATCTTGGGGATGTCTTACTCCTTGATGTGAATCTAGTTGTAGCCTGTGGTTAGATCAATCTTGGAGAAGACAGAGGCTCCACCCAAGGCATCAAAGAGATTGTCAATCAGTTGTAATGGGTAGCAATTCTTAATGGTGACTTTGTTCAAGGCGCGGTAGTCCATGACCAGGTGTAAGGTACTGTCCTTTTTAGCCACATAGAATACAGCGGCCCCAAAGGGAGACTGTGAGGAGCGGATAAGTCCTTTTTCCAGTGCCTCCTTGAGATAGGCGTGCAGGGTGTTGTCCTTGTTTGGGGTCAGCCTGTAAATGGGGCGTGCCTTGGGTACAGCCCCCTTGAGTTGGATAGAGTGTTGGATGTGTTTCTCAGGGTCCAGTTAACGCTTCCTGAAAGATTTCTGGGTATCAGGCCACAATGTTGCGGTCTTGTGGTGTGGAGGTATCCTGGTGATCCTTGAAGTATATGATTTTGTACTGGCAGGAGTCCCAGTCAATAGCTTTCAGGTTTTCCTTCTCATCCGAGGTCTCTGTGATGCGTACAAAGATGTGGTCGCGTAGGAGTTGGTCCACAGAGTCCGGGTAGATCTGGTGGTTGACACCTTCACACTTGATGATCAGCACTGAGGTCGCCCAATCCACGTGAGGGTTGTTTCTCTGTAACCAGTCTAGTCCCAGTACAATATCAAACTTAGGAAAGTCAATGACAGGACCTTGGATGGTGGAGTGGAGGTTCTCAAGCATGACGGAGAAGGGAGCAGTTTCTTTTGTCACAGCAATGTGATGTTCATCAGCCAGGACCACGTTTTTAATCCACAAAGGATTAGTGGCCAGCTTGAATTTATCCACAAAGCTGCTGTTGACTAAGGTTTGATCTGCGCCCAAGTCCAAGAGTGCTGAGCCTGTGTAACTGCAAAAGCAGAAAGGGTAAGACATCAATTTATTGGGATGTCTGGCAATGGTGTATAGTACTGGGTCTTCCAAGGGTACTTGGATCATTGGGCATTGGTCCACGTCCTTGGGTTGGTATTCATTGTTGGGCAAGTCAGGAGTTGCGTGGGGAGAGCTTGGCTTGCTTAGTGCTCTCCCCGGGCTTTTCCCTCATCTTGGTTGCCTTGGGTGCCAGTGACACGGAAATGGGTATGATTTGATTGGCTCTTATTCCCATTCCCATTCAAGTTTGTGGGCTTGTGGTTGTTGTTGTTACTGTTGCCTCCAGGAGGTGGTCAAGAGGAGCGCCTGCTTGGATGTGAGTCCTTGGGTCTTTCTTGTTTCCCAGTCTGTGCCTTGTGTAGAGCGTTGGACGTTTGTTCCGCTTTTTCTGCTTCACAGTACAGGCTTTGCAGGTTGGTAATCTGGTCCAGGCTCACATGTCTCATCACGTGCGGCTTGAGAGCGTTGTAGTACATGAGGTGTGTTGCTGGAGTATCAAATGCCATGTTGGATGGGGCATGGAGACGGAGTTCCTTGTAGGCGCGGGTGAGTTCTTTAACAGTGCCTGTCTGGGTCAGGTTCTTTACTTGACGTATGATCATGAGTGCTGTATCCTTAAGCACAAATCTTGCCAAGAAGTCTTGCTTAAAGGTATCCCAGTTCTTGTCAGAATGCTCTTCATGCCACTTGTCACACCAAGTGCCAGTGTCATGGGTCAGACAAATGGAAATCTCCGCAATCCAAAATTGCTGTGGGCATTCCATCTGAGCCAGCTTGCTTTGGGCGGACTGGATCCATGCGGCAGCATTGTCGTTGTTGGCCCCTGCAAAGGGTTCCAAGGCGGCGCTGCAAAGTCTTTGTGCAACATAGGCGGGCATGGTGGTTTTGTCAGCTGGTTGTGGCACCAAGGAGGGCACCTGAAAGAACCCTTGGGCGGACAGGGCGTTGAAGGCGGGTAGCGGGATCACCGTGTTTTGGTAGAGGACAAAGCCATCAGGTATCTTGGTACCAGGAGCATACGGCGTCCAGCCAGGCGGGAGGCCAGACATAATTCTGTCAAAGATTTGTTGGCTGCGGCGTGTGCGGGCAACAGGCAGAATTTTTCAAGATAAGGTAGGATGGAGAGCCTACTTGTGCTACAATGTTGTAACTGTGCTGTTTTAGCAGAGTTACACAGGGAAAATATTTAGAGGATAGATAATAATCTTTATTGTGAGATAGTGATTATATAGCTATTGTGAATCAATGGATAGCAGGAACATGATTGGTGATCACATGGCTGGATGAAAGAGGGGGTGGCTTGATCCTGCTAATGAGTCAAGCGCCAAATTGAGGTATCCACTGTGAAGGATCATTGTCTGTTCATGTTGATGGATTTGGTAATCCAAGTTGACTTCCTAGTCTGGCTTCAAGTGACCGGGTAATCAGATTGAGGGTCACGAACCTGCTTGGTTGGAACCTTGCTGGCGGGTTGAGCCTGCAGTTTTGACACTTTGTCAAAAAATATTTATTTTGACATTCATAAAAGTCAAAATCATTATTGTCTAAGAAATTGACAGTTTTCAATCACCTTTTAATCAATGAAGAAAAGATGGCAGAAGGATAGAATCCTAGTACATATGAGTTAGCATGGACTATAAGTTTTTAAGCACAGGCATAATTAATAGCCGAGAATATGTTATAAAGTTTTAGTGTTAACTCCTAACCAGAAAAAAGACTATAAATGTTGGTTTTATAAATACCTTTATCTTTTGGATAGAAACTAGGCTAGTTTATTTCTAGAGTGAGGCTCTGTCATATTAAATTAAAGATATTTTAAAAAGTTTTTATCTCACACAATCTGCACTTTTTACTTTCAATAAATTTAATTAAAATTAACAAGGTAGTTAATTCAAGTGAAGTGACATAGCTCACACCAGGTGTCAATTGCTCTCCAGCAGGAGTAACAGGCCAGGCTTGAAAGATAATGTACACTATAGGGGCTATCCTTACCAGGTATTTGGCAGCAGTAGCCCAGGAATGCCAAGTCCCAGTGTGGGGTACAACCTGATTGGCTAACCTCAGCACTGTGATATTGACAAACCCAGGCTTGCTGAAATCCTGGATGGAGAAAGCCTCCTGAGCAAGAAAGATGTTTGAAGTTTCCTGCATGATGTTAGAGTAACTAAACCAGGGAGGGAGATCTAAGTGGTGAGGGCAATAATACTCCTTGTTTGGGATATATTCATGTGGGCCCAACAGAAGGGGGAGTATCTGAAGTTTGCTGATACAGCAGGGAATATTTTTGGCCAGATTCTTTAAGTGATGTAAGTAAGAGATAAAGATTTGTACAAAGATAATAGACTCCCACAAACCACAAGTGCTCTTGCTGCATATAAATTTTATTAAGACAATATCAACATAGAGAAAGGTTTCACTTCCTCATATTTATACTCAACTAAGGGAACACCCAATTTTTGTGCCATCATTTGTCTTGCGGCATTCTCTTCAGTGGCATGCTTTTGATATTTGAAAATGGGCATGTTTGTGTGCGCAGAAGCCTGACTTGTGTGCATGCTGTGGTATGCTTGGCTTTTGGTTGCTGAGGTGTCACACTAATTAGCAAGACCTTCAACCAAACGCTCAGGCAATCATGTGAGAGTATAGTTGCTTTCTTGTTTAACCCTTTCCTGATGGTATTGCAATACAATTTTGCCTGTGGGTTTGATTCCCAGGTTTTGCAGCATGTGGGCCTCACAAATTTCTGGCCATTCAGGGTCGTTAATGGGTAGTTTTGCAACAGGAGGAGCAATTTCTAAAGGCTTTCATGCCTGTGGTATTGTCAAGGAGATGTTTACTAACATGTTGTCATGGCATTTCTGGGCCCTGACACAAAGCTTTAACATTTAAAATTGATGCTATTGATAAGGAGAGCCTTTTGGGGAAGCTTCAAATATGTAATTAAGAAAGAAGAGAAGTATATTTTATTGGATAATACTTTAGACTTATATAGACTTGACTGTGGCGGGAATTTAGTTGGATCGAACCTAGGGGTTGGTCATGTACGAGATGGGTTCGAGCCACTGGATACTTGGACAGTCAGGTGATATTGCTTGGTTACCATTCTCGGTATGTCAAACGGTATATTGGAAGGGCACTGAATCGGGCAATGGCTGGATGTTAAGTAAGTTGGCGGTAGCCAGAATGCCTGTACATCCAGACCCTCAACACTATACTATAGAAAGCATAAATGAAGATGTATACTACTTTTAACTATCTATCCAAATAAATATTTATCATACTCTGATATTACAAATTAGTCTGAATCACTGTTTACAAATAACATAATATGCCTATCTTATGATATATTGTCAAAACAGGTGTTTTATTTGACCTGTTTTAGGGATTTTTTGGTGACTGAACTAAGATGTGTTTTTAAAAGTCAGGGCTTCAGGATAGTTTTAGAAAAAAATATTGTGTTTATTGACAATGTTTATTCCTATTAAGGCAAAACATGGAGCTTGAAGTATACAGGAATATGATTGGCAATCCTCAAGTATAATGAGTTAAACAAATTGATGCTTCTGCTGATTGCTCTGTTTTTCTAAGCATGGATTGTTATAGTTTAAGCTTAACAATAACATTTGAAAGCTGCTACTGTTATTTTCAGGAAGCGCAATTATCCAATCCAGGTGGATATTGTGAAATGTGCACATAGTCCTTAATATTTACCCTATTAGTGTCATAAAGTTTGATTTCTATATTAAACTGTGCTTTTAAGCCACATGTTTAGATTGGCAAAGGTTACAAATAATAAAAAATAAGCACAAGTAAAAAGTATAACAATATTAACTGAAGAAACGTTATAATAGCACTAAGTCATTTGAAGACACTGTGCTTTAAAAAGCAAATTAGTAAAGAAATAGGGCCAAGTATGGATTTTAAGGTCTAAGGAACTCTCTAGAGGGTGAATAGGGAGAATCCAATTAAAATTAAAGCAAGTGTATGAAGCAGATGCCTCTAAAATACACAGGGTAAAATCAGTCATCATTTCCATGGTCAAACAGATAATTGGCAGCCAACTGCTCGTTCTTGTCACAGGCGAAATAGGCTTGAATGACAAGTTCCCGTGAAAAGCCTAGAGCCTCAAGCTACAAAGGTTAGTTAAATGGAATCTCTCAATCATACCCGAGAGATAGCATCATTCTCTTCTTGTGTGACTTGGATGTACTGCTGGCCTGGTGGAGGAACTCCTTCTCCACCATCTTCAGACCCCAAAGTGGCACCAGCACTTTCGTCTTCAGATTCATTTAGAAGTTGTAGGAATGCATCAGGATTGGCACTGATTTGCTTAAACTGTTAATTGAGATAAGGCTAAGCAGTACCTGGAAGAGATGAGGATTTGCTGCTCCAAGAGAACTGAGAATAGGTTGCAGGAGAGAGGGATTTTCTTGGATTGCCTGTCGAATCAATTGAAATTGAGAGGACTGGCGAAGAGCCGAGAGATCTACATCACCTCCGCTTTGTTGGCGAGCAGCAGCCTGCTGAGCAGCAGCCTGGAATAAATTGCCGCCTAATGTTAAATAAGGATAGATTGAGGAAAGTACTTGTTTCTGAAGAGACAGGAGCAGGAGATTGTGCTGCATTGGTCGAACCAGGAACAGAGGGTGCAGCTGCTTCTGCAACTAAGGCGTCAGGAATACCCTGAAATTTTAGTACAAGCCTAACCCATTTTTACATTAAGGAGATATTCAGTAGCACGAACAGGGTTATTAAAAGCAGCACGCATAGCTTGGGCAATCAACTCTTTTTCAAAGCCCATTTCAAGGAAATTGTTAACAGCTGCTTCATACTCACTTCCAGTAACTGAATAATGTAAGCTACATACAGATAAGCAAAAATTACCCAAAGCAGAAGGGTCACTGAGATCAGCAGGTGCACTGGATTCAATAGGCCTCATTAGATCTCCTACTGGAACTGGAACAGGGATGGGGGCAGCAGCTACTTCAGGAGTATTTTGAACAGGAGCATGTGGTACTGTATTTGCTTGGACTTTTGTTTTCTATAAACAGTAAGCTTTAGTACAGATTGGAGCTTTGAAATCACAAGCTAAACTCAAGTACCTTGGATATCATACAGACTACAAAACCTGATTCACTGATTCCAGCCTTTTCAACAGTGATATCATTTGAAAGAATCTTGCCTGCAGATAAAAAGAAAAAGATGAATTTCTTGCTCATGACCTTTGAGAAATTACCAGAATAAATCAGTTTTTGCTCTTCTGTTGGAACATCTAGCTCTTTCCCAATGAGTTGCTTGAGCTCAAGGATAGTGCTATTTGGCTCAATGGTAACCTTGAACTCTTTATTCTTTAAATCTTTTACTCGGACCTGCATTTTTCTCTAAATTATTTAATTAGAGATACTTTTTAATCTTCAAAAGATATAAATAACTATCTGTCAAGAAAGTTAAACATCCTTTAGGGAAGGGAGATTCTAATTAATAGCAAAATAAAACAAGAGATAAAGCACACAAAAACAACTTAATATAATATTACAAGAGTAAAACAAATCAGAGGAATGAACTTGACTAGTTTAAAGCTTAGTACAATAAAGCTAAAGATCTTTTACGGCTGAGTTTCGAAGTTAGAGCTTACTTCAAGAACCCTTCAATACAATGTTTGTACGCACAGGAAGTCAATTTTCGTCTTGATCAAGCTTGGACACACGTCGCTGATTAGTTGAGCGAGTCGACTTCAATTCGTAATGTAAAAGTGTCCAAGGCGAGCTATTTTTCCTGGACATACCATGACGTCATACCCTTAAGTTTATTCTGACAAATAGTGGCTAAAATGAAGCTAAACAAGTACATTCATATAGTACTAAGAATTCAATCGTACATAGGGCTGTTTCGGCCAGTTTCTGGCTCTGAGCCACTTCCATTAAATATTTATTTAAAACTGTTAAAATATTATAAATTCGTTTTAGCTGTTGCAGCTCAGAGCCGGAAGCCAGCCGGCTGAGCCGAAACATCCCTATTCGTACATATAGAAAATGAATATTCACGTACCCCTTAATTCCATATCATACTTTTGAAACGAAACAATAGAAGGATATAATCAATATATTTGGTAGATTTTAGCCAGATTGCCAACAGTGGATGGATCCTAGCATCCTAATTGATAGTGCAGCCGTCATTCACCAAACTATATGTCGTTGCTAGTAATAGTGCAGTTATTCTCATTTGAACAAGGCTTTGGTAAACTTTAATTCAAAAATTACACCTTAAACCGTTCTTTTAATTGTGCTAGGACCTTACTCTACTTATATTCAATAAATATACATGGAATCCTAGTAGCCTAGAAAGCTACTAGTTGATTGGATGAAAGTATTTCAATATTGACCATCCTAAAAGATATTATGTTTCTTTCTTAATAAGACCAATGAAATCATGAAAATCTAGCAGCTGTTTATTTTGTTATTATTGATTGTAAGATGATATTTCTTTATCTAACTCGGTGTCAAGGTCAACTTTAAATCACTTCACCTTGTTTTCAACATGAAGAGAATCCCTACATTTTTCATAGTAAAAACAACATAATTCACTATGTGTGGAAAACAAGGTGATATAATAAAAAAATTCAACCTCGATTACACTATGATAGTATAGTTTTTGAAGAGTCTTTCTATTTTTCTTAGTAAATTGGGTGATAAATCAGGGGAACTACTCTTATTTAAAAGGAAACAAAATGATCAGTTTTGCTATTGTGAAATCTGTATCGGGAGAAGTTGTTGTGATACTCTTTTTTACTAGTTTTACTATCTCAACAGCTAAGTCAGCTCAGAGAAAATGCAATTTGTGCCCTTATCAAAGTAATTATGGTACAAGGTTTTTAGCAGTATTAAAGGTTAACAAACTATTAACATTTTACAGTATGCCATATCAAACAAATCAACCATCAGGCCAAAACATAGTTGCACTCAAAGTCCCTAATACACAAATGAACAACAAAACAAATTAGCTTACATGCGAATATTCCAGATTCCAAAGTTAACTTGAGCATGTAGTATCCTGCAGAAAAAGCTTACTAAGAAGTCAGAATCATTGAATAGCAATTGCACAGAAGTTACACGCAAGGCAAATAAACCCAATCATATAATGTTGATTCTTCAGTTTATTTTGATTAAAAATAAAAATATCAAAAAGGAATGGAGAATATCCACAGCTAATCTAGTGAAATTTATTCAGAGAATGTGTATCAAATTTTAGAAAACAGTTTCCTACAGATCAATCAGGATCTGTCAGTAAGTTTTTTTATTAAATAGCAACCCTATTCTAAAACTTTGAACAAACATGCATTTTTTCTATTTTTATTACGAATTCATTAAAATCTTAAAAAAAATTTTTTAGCTGATGGTGAGTTTGCCCTTATTATGGCTCAATACCAAGAGCTTGTGATAGTCAACATCCAAGAGTATGAGGCTAGTACTGCTAATGTACTGGTAATTCAGAACCTGAATGTAAAAATGTGAGATTGTCAAATCCTTGGTCCTAATTTTGAATCACTTTTGCGGAATGGCCTTTTTTAATTAAATTGATTTTTGTGCTTTTATTTGAATATTTAAAAATGCGGGAACTCATAGACACTTTGCAAAGTTTAAAGTCAAACTGCATATTTCCAATGGACAAAATGAATAAACTGGAATCAATTTTGAAGTGTTCAAATCCATCAACCATTTTCATTAAGGTTACTATGTTTTTTGAAATTGCGGGATTGTCAAATCCAAGAACCAAATTTCAAATCACTTTTGAATGCCACTAGTAAACTCAAATATTAATTGCAGGAACTGGAATCCAAATTGAATGTACAGTAAGCACACTAGGAAACACCAACCCAAATCAAGAAGCTCCATCATAAAATCAAACTAAAAATTCAATCACAATAACCATGTTTAGACATACAAAGTGATAAAATTTGAAATTATCCAAACTCAGAAAGTATACAATATTATACACTTCAAATCACAGATATAGAAATTCTGTTACTATTTAAGGCTAAATCAAGAGAGAGAAAACTACTCACAACTAAACCAATAAATCCAAATAAATATATATTTAACCTAAAATACATTTTTTATTTTATTTTTATGGACCAACAATCACATTCCCAACCCGCTCCTGCACCAGCCTGTGGGGCAGCCCATTCACGAGGGCGTCTCAGAGGGTCCAAGAACAGACCCAGAACCCAACTCAAGGGGAGTCATGCCAATACACAGGCCTCCCAAGGTGTCAGCGCCAGCCAACCACCTCCCACATCTCAAGCCAGGAACAGTAGCCTGAATCCAAGACAGAAGCCACTCTCAAGGCCTGCCACAAAAGTCTCCTATAAAAAGGCCATTGGAAATAATGAGGCTACATACACCTCCACCATGTACCCAGTTGTTACCTGGCCCTGCACTCTTGATCCAGGAGTTGCCACTTCCTTCCCCTGCATTTTTTTGACACTACCTACAAGCTATTGGCAGCCACTGCTGAGCCATCTGTGCCTATGGCATATTCCACCATTGACAGCACCAACACAACCAAGCGTGATCCCACCTTCTACATAAAGGTCCCCATCACCTGTGTTGAGCCTGCCAGCCAGGATACTGTGGTTCCTGTCAAGGGCCGGCGTCAGTTGATGGATAGTGAGTGTGAAGCTATCCTGAACTGCTTGAACAGGGGAATGGCAGTCTGGGATATTGCATCCAAATTTGGGGGTCACAGCCAGATATATTGGCGACATCAACAAAAAGTATGGCAACACTAGGCAAATTGCCGAATCCACCAAGGCTAAGCGGCAGCCCAGCCTACTTCAGCCCTTTCATATCAATGCAATTAAGTAGTGGGTTATCAAGGATTGACACCTGGACTCACTTGCTGTCCAATCAATGCTTGCCACAGAGTTTGGGCTTTCTGTTTCTAAAACCCTCATATACAAAGCAATGGTCAAATTGGGCTTCTTGTGGAAAGTGCTCAGAGTTTCTCCGTACAACAGTAACAATGAGAAGACCATCAAGGATTGACACATTTATGCCAAGACATATCTGGCCCTAAAGGAGACTGGGAATGTCCAGTTCTTCTACATCAACAAATTGTTGTTTTCCTCCTCACT